>JAZGTI010008584.1:0-19953 GCA_036877585.1 Botia kubotai | reverse complement strand
TATACATTATACAAGTTTCACTTCTTGAATGGAATTAGTGAAATAAATCAACTTTTTGAAGATATTCTAATTATATGACCAGCACCTATATATATATATTTCTTCAATTTGAAGTTGCATTTTAAACCTATTTTTGCATTAATTGCTATAAAACCACTAATAATTCCTGAAAAAATTCTGCAACTTTTACTTAAAATTCACCTAAAAATAGTTCTGTCATCATGTCAGTTCTGAGCCTGTATTATTTTTGTTCTTCTTTGGAACACTAAAGAATTTACTTAGCATGAGTAGATGTAGATGATTTTCATTTATAGCTAACCCATCCTTCAAAATTATTAAGCTTGTATTCACTTACCCTGGACCTTGAGACTTGCTTTAGATATGACACCCTCAGCCTCTGCAGTAATTCGTGAGGAATCCAGCAACTGGACCTTCCGGATTATCAAATTGTGGCAGAGGCCGTTCTGTTCTATATGGAAGCGATCATTGGGTTTGATGGGTTCTCCATCCATAAGCCAGACCAACTGAACATCATCGGGGGACACCACACACTTAAATGTAGCATCCTCCCCCTCCATGACTGTAGTGTTCCGAAGCTCTGTGAGGAATTCCACCACACGAGGCACTGCAGAAGGAAAGCAGATATGTGTGTTTTGGCATCTTTAAACAAGTAACTTGCATATGCACCTTATACTTACATTCCACCCTGACTCTGGCACTGGTACAGTCATCTTTGGACTCACAAACATACTCTCCAGCATCTTCTTTTGTGATACGATGAATGGTAAGACTCCTCTCTGGTCCGTCAGCACGGATAGAAAAACGCCTACTGGGAATGATCTCCACTCCATCCTTCAGCCACTGGACATCTGCTTTGGCCTTGCATACCTCACAGCGTAGTGTGATCATACCATCTTTATAAGCCACTGTCTCAACCAGTGGTTTCACAAATTTAATACGCATCTCTGTAAGAAACACATCACAAAACAAAAATTGAGTTTTAAGCTTTAGTTTGGGAGAAGTGCCTTCATCCAATCTTGCAATAACCACTAAAATACACTGTATAAAAGCTCACCTCTCTCCAGCATCTTCTGGCATTTGTTCCCATCCACTTACCCACAACAAGCTTGCAAGCTTACAATGCTTACTGCAGCAAGTTTACTTGCAGTTCCTGCAGGAACTCTACCATTCTTTTTCTCCACCATTCTAACTTTTTTTGCTATTAAACTATGCGCCACTTCCTAACTCTTTAGGGGAATAATTAAATACTTAGAAACCATTTTATTTCTCCTAGCTTAATAAACGATCCTTTAAGAACCTTTAGCCAATTCTCTTATTTAGTTTTGTCCACATAAGCATAAAATCCCACCACCTCTCCAATCACTGATTGCAACATTTAGATGCCTATTCTTATTATAGCACATCTCCCCATTATTCAAACCATCAATTTGGGAGTGTGTGTGTTACTTGGAATAAAGAACATCTTCCTGTCTTAAGCAGCACATCCTGTGTAAGACATTAGCCACCAGCACAATTGGGAGGGAACTTGGAATATGTTTCATTGTTGTGCTCAAGATCCTCAATTGCAGACAGCAAGCTAAATTAATTTAATCAAAATCAATAATTTACTGTTACTGCAAAATTACATGCACAATGCAAATGTGTGAATTAGAAGTTTACTTGAGTATATAAAGTATAATTTAAGTCTCTCCAGTCACACTATTTCAGCATCTGTCTTCCAGCATCACTCTGATTATTCTATTAAAATGTATTACCTTTGTTTATGCATTAGTGGGGGGAACTGGGGGCACAAGGCCTGCAAACAGCCAGCAAGCCACATAAATATAAATATTTACTGTTAATATGTGAAATGTGACTTTCTTTCTTATATGTTGTATGAGGTTTATGAAAATACTAGTGTGACTTTTATTAGAAAGCTTAGGATATTGTGTTATGTAGTGTGTTTGGCTTACAGCTACCAACCTTTGACCAGCAGGCTGAAGTGCATCTCATCTGTGTTTGCATCACATGTATACTCTCCACTGTCAAGCCTCTTTAATGGGTCAATGGTGAAAGTGCGGGTCAGGCCCTGGCTGGCTATGAAGAAACGTTCTCCACTGACTTGAGTCCAGTCTTTAAACCACTGCACTGTGGCATTTTGTCTAGAAAGCATAGCAGTAAGAGTAACAGACTCTCCTTCATAACCAGTGACCAAGTTCACTTCTTCTTTGTTGAGGAACTCAACAGGAGGCTCTGGAGGTAAACACAACAGCATAGGTACATCAATTTACTAGTATGCATATGAGTAACAACATATTCATAAATCACACATATTAGAAAATGTAATGAAACAGTTCCTATGAAAAATAAAAAAAGATTTGTAAAAGAAATACCTTGAACTTTGACAACAGTTAGCATTTTGTCATCAACAGCGTCACACATATATTTTCCAGAGTCAGAAAGGACAATGTTGGATATAACCAGTTTTCGAATTGTTCCATGCCTCTCAATATGCGTGCGCTCATCAGGGACCAATGGTTTATCATTAAAAAGCCACTGAACTGCTGCGTTGGCTCGAGAAACCTCACAAACTAGGATGAGATCATCTCCTATCATCATCTCCTGGTAATCAGGCTTACCAGTATTGTCAATGATCTTCACTGAAGGCTCTGGAGGAGAAAGAGATTTGTGACATTTATATTTTTGTTGTGCCTATTGTTTGTCTTAGTGCCAATAAGTAAAGAAGAAACTGATACTGGAAATACTGTAATACAGAAAAATCTTTCCTGATAAAAGTAGTTTTATGCAAAGAGTTGAAACTGAATTCTTACCTTGTACTGTAACATGAAATGAAATCCTATCATCTTTAGCATCAAGGATATATTCTCCAGAGTCTTGCAGCTCAGCACAAAGGATGACTAAGGATCTAAAGGCCCCTTCCTCCTCAAAGCAGAAACGCTCATTCTCCTCAATAGGACTGCCATTTTTATAAAAATTGACCACACCATTGGCCCTGGAGAGCTCACACTCCAATACAATGTCTTCATACAATTTAACCTTGTGCTCAGTCTTAATCTCATTTTTCTTTAGGATTTTTACTGGTGATTCTGGGTGAGAATGAAAAGAAATATCATTAGTAAGACACTGGGTCAAAAAGACAAAATCCTATTTAAGACAAAATTTTGATAAAAAAATATAAGACAGAGATAATATGGAGTGGTTAAAAACCATACCTGTTATTTTGACTTTGAAATCTATTGTGTCATCTATAGCATTGCATGTATATATCCCAGAATCCATCAGAGTTGGAGAATGGATGGTTAGTTTACGAACAAGGCCATTCTCAGTAATTGTAATGTTGCTGCTCTCCTCCACCTTAACTCCATCCTTCATCCAGCATACCTCTGCATTATTACGGGAAACCTCAACCTCTAGGACCACAGGATCACCAGCAAAACTCTCTGTAACACTACCTGTCTCCTTGGAGCAAGAAAGCTGTACAGGGGGCTCTGTGATCAACAAAAACATTAACAAAACTTAATAAAAAGTAATGTATTAATATGCAATATCTTTATTACACATTTTCCGTAGCATTTTGACTTGCAATTTGAGACAAAAATCTTTACCCTTGTGCCATATTAATAAAAAAAATGTACGTAATTACATATTTGGGTAAATACCAGTGTTAGACCTTAACAATTTTTTTATTAAAAGCAAATGGAATTTTTGGTCAATATTTACTTTTTTGTAAAACTAACAAACTACACAAACTATAATAAAACTACACTAAAATGTTTATGTCAGTTACTTTAACTGAATCTCAAATCACATTCAAAATCTTAAATCACATTCATTGATTTCAAAGCACACACACAAACATCATGTATACTACATACAGATATCTGTCTGCAACACGTCACTGTGGTGTCTGCAGAGACACTAACCAAATTCTAAATGCCTTGTGATTGGATGGGCCTAGAATAGAATATTCTGAAATGTTTCAAATTTTACAAACCAGTCTACACAAAATTACCTTCTATCTTTACCCAAAATGTGACAGAGTCATCTGTTGTCTCGCATACGTATTCTGCAGAATCATCTATGACAGCACAAGGAATCTCCAACCTGCGGTAAATCCCATCATCCACTAGTATCAAGTTATCATTCTCCTCCACCTCCATGCCATCACGATACCAGTAGACTTCTGTGTCCGCTTTGGAAATCTCACAACTCAGGACCAGCCTCTCAGAGCTCAGTATACACACCTCTACCTCTGATTCACTGGGGGACACAATGTGTACTGGAGCCTCTGTGTTTAAGAGAGGTGACAGTACGTAATGGTTATTTACAATGTATGCTGTTACTGTATAGTGTCATACCGTAGACTGACAAGGCATAAAAACAATACCTGCTTAATTTAGTAATTGATAGAAAAGTTAGGAATAGATTATTACAGCTAGTACAGTGTATAAATGAACAGATATTTTGTTTGAACAGTGATTTAATAATTATATTAATAATTTTACTTATAAAAAATATCTAATAAATAATGAACTAAAATATATATATCTTTTTCTTTGGCCCCCACCTGTGATAATAAGCTGGAAGAAAACTGAGTCTCCACCTGTGTCACATACATATTCTCCAGAATCCCGTTTAGAAGTGCAGAGAATGGTTACCATCCTATATGGGCCTTCAGCATTAAGACGGATATTTTCACTTTCCTGGAGTTTTAGCCCATCTTTAAACCAATTAACCTCTCCATTGGAACGAGAGAGCTCGCATTGCAGGTCAATCTTCTCAGAGGCATATCGCTCTATATGGACGTCATCTTTGGGGTTCACAATTGTAACTGGAGGTTCTGGATATAATCCAGTTTAGATCATTAGATTACTTCATTTTTTCTTTTCAGTGTGTCATGACTCACTATAGACTATCTCACAATGACTTATTCAACTTTCCTTGTAAGCAATGTTACTCTAATTCCAAACAAACTATCTTTTCTGTTTTTTTATTATATTTTAGAACCATCCTTATAAGGTTACCTTTAATAATGACAGAAAATGACATGGTATGGTCGCCTGCTTGGCACGTATAGGTCCCAGCATCAGCAAGCTCTGCTGAACGGATTATAAATCTTCTCATTGTGCCTTCAGCCTGGATGGTAATATTGTCTGACTGAAGAACCTCAATTCCATCTTTAAACCAGGAAGCAGGTACATCTGGTCGTGAAAGTTCACAGGTCAGAACCACAGGGTCCAATTCCATGGCATTTTTCTGCCTCTCTTGCTGTGGAACCTCTTTAAAAGACACAGGTGGACCTAAAAAAATGCAATAACCATAAATGAAAATATTCATATTATGAGTATTTTCTCTGACACTTATTTAGTGTTACATCAAGAGAACAGAATTCAAGATACATGGGCATGCGTGGCTATTACGTAACAGCCTAATTATAATTTTCTTTTTAAGGTTTACATGCTTTTTGATTCCATAGTGCCAGTTTATAAAGAGGCACAACCATGAGTCATAAAGAAAATATTTCAGTAAGGTTCAGATATCATGCTTTAAGTGTGAGTTTTGTCCTCCATAGGTCTGTAAGATGTTGGGAGTAGAAAAAAAAACAGATGTTGAAAAAGAAGTGCAAGTTAATCAGAAAGGGTAACAAACAGATGCTGTTCATTTTGATGCTGAAGGTTAACATGATTCTTGCTTAGAGAGTAAACAATGAAGTGAATTTGAAGGGAGGGAAAGGAGGACAAACAAGTTAACAGACACAAAAGTAGTAGGTCATAGTTGTAGTTTTCCTGTCACCTGCAATGTCCACCTGAAACACTGCTACATCATCAGCTGATTGACAGCTGTATGTCCCAGAGTCATAAAAATCTGAAGACTGGATAATCAGTATCCTGATGTTCCCATTTGTTTGGATGTCTATTCCATCCTGGGGAGAGAGAGGTTCCCCATTTTTGAACCAGCACACCTCAGCCTCAGGGTTCGACACCTCGCAACGGAGAATTATGGGTTCTCCAACTTCTACAGACCTGTTCCTCTCTGCTTCTGATAGACACTCAAACATGGTGCGTCTCGCTGAGGGTGTTTGGATGGTTGATGATTATTGGATTTTAAAAGTTTTACCACAAATCATTTCAGTCAAATCGTTCACATATAGTATAAATATTCTATAAATATGGTATGAGAAAATTATTTACACTAAGCAGCATTGAATGATAAACTCATAAAAATAAGGTTTCATATTTATGAAAATGTATATCCTATACTGCCATACTATTGCATTAGCAATAATTGTTTGAAGAGAAAATAAATATTATATTTGTATAGTTGGTATATGTTTTACCTTCTACATTCACATTAAATGTGAGCATGTCATTGTTTGATTGGCAGGTGTACACTCCAGAGTCAGAGTATTCTGCTGATTGAATGACGATCCTTCTCATGAAGCCATCTGATTGGATATTTAGCCTCTCGTCTACTTCAAGCTTATGTCCATCTTTAAACCAGTGAATGGTGGCCGTGGGGTGGGACACCTCACAATACAGCACGATGGGGTTTCCCACCTCAATGCTTCTCTTAGTGTCCATCTCTGACAAAGGTAGAAATTTCACCTCGGCAGCTGCAAAATATACAGTAAAGAATTTTGTATCAGATAGTCAGTCAAAATAAAACATTTTTTGACACTGGACATATAGTTCTAGTGCATCTATCTAAGCATTACACAAATACTTTAGTGCTCAGAATAAAAAAAAAAAAGGGTATGATGTTTGTCAATATTTGATCAATTATATTAAGGCACTCTTTTGACCAAAACCTAAAGCATTCAGAACACACAGTACGAACACACATCACTTATGTAAATAATCACCTTTAATTTGTAGGACCGCTGAATCTCGAACACCAGTAGCAATAAAGGTGATCTCAGTCCCATCATACACATTAAGCACCTGACGGATACGCAAGGTATGCTGTTTGTTTGACTGGGTGATGGAGAAGCGTTCGCTGTCCTGCAGCTGCGTGCTATTCAAAAACCATGTACCAATAATAGAAGTAGAGAGCTCAATGGAGAATTCAGCATTGTCCCCCTCAGTTACCACAGTATTCTTCAAAGGGACTTTGATCTTTGGACCTGGGACTGTAGACAGTGTAATATGTACAAGGTGACAAGGATAAACAATATTTGTATATCACAGGTAAATTAGCCTGGATGAGCAGTCTTAAATCACTTAATCAGAAATTAAGTGATTTAAGCATAAATCTTTGCTCTTACCCAGATGTACCACTTTGGGGAACTCCACATGGTTACTTCTGCCATATTTATTAATGCAGCAGACACGGAATCGGTAATTGCCCTCACATGGTACACTGTCACCTAGGACCTCAGCAGAAGTGCCTGTCTCTGTGGTCAGGCATCGCTGCCACTCCTGTGACCCCACTTCTTGCCGTTCTACCACATACACTGACTTAGTGGAGTTTTGCAAGTTATGCGATGGTGACCAGGAAAGGAAGACACCATTTGGACAGTCAGTGTTCATCTGGACACTCACAGGACAGATGGGTGGACAGTGTTGGGCAGCTAGGAGAAACCAAAGTATATCAGTCATATTCTAAATATTGTGTAACATTATGCATTACAAACGCCCATTTGTGTGCCCTCTCACTTTTGACTCTCAATTTGGAGCTTGTCTTTGATCTGCCTGCCATAAAGGTGATTGTGCCAGAGTCTTGGTATGATGTGTTGACAAAGACCAGGATGTGGGTTTTTCCAAAGGACTTGATGATGGTTTGATGTGTTTCTTTTAACTGAAGTCCATCTTTAAACCAATAGATATCCATCTCTTCCTCATCTACCTCTACACAGAATGCTGCATTCTCTCCTTCCAACACTTCCAGCCTCCGTGGAAGCTTTTTCACTATTGTACCTGTCAAAACAAATAAATACAATTATATAATAAACTATAAAAATTATATTTCATATGTACCATATATCAATTTTAAACTCACTTTGGCTCACATGCTAAACTAAAAAAATTCAACTAGAAGAAAATTACACACCTTTAACTGCCAATTCTGCAATGCTTTTTCCACCATCAGGCATCTCGCACAGATAAACTCCATCATCATCCGCCCCAACATCATGTATGGTGAGCCATCTTCGTGTGCCTTTCTGTTGCATGATATACTTATTCCCTGCCTGCAATCTCTGGTCCTCTAAGTACCATGTTGTGGAAATGGACTCTTCTGGAACCTCGCATTCCAAAACAGCAACTTCCCTTTCCCTAACCTCCACATCTCGTAGGGCTTGCTTGAACCGAACCGGTGGCCCTATTAATGAAGGAGAGATTCAACATAATAACTGCTTTCATGTTCATAACTATTACAGACTTATTTCATTGGTACAACAGTGGCACTTGTTGACTTTCATTAAACCGACACAAAACCACAGACATTTTTCAAAATATCTTTTTTTGTGTTCCGCAAAATATTAAAGGTAATATAGATTTGGAATGACAAGAGGGTGAGTAAATGATTGAAGAATTTACATTTTTGGGTGAACTATTCCTTTAACATCTTTTACAAATACAACAAACATTCAAATTTGAAATGTTTTGTAAAATTGTTTAATACCTAAACACACTATGCTTTTACATTCAGCAGTACCTTAACTTGTGTGTGACTTTGAAGCCAAGGTCAGCGGTAAAAAAAACAGTGGTCATGCCGTCCCTAGAAAAGAATACCTAATACTACAGGCTTAATGGCCATCTGTAAAGTATATGATATACCCCATTGTATTGTTGATAGGGTAGCTGTAATGATGTCACTCAGAAATGCAGTAAGCCCTCTGGCTCATTTAAGGCTTTTCTCACCTGTCATTACATACTAAACATTAGACAGTGTTCATCAAATACATTGTACAGAGTACAACTGTATGGCTAAATTTAGCGACCCACAAAAGTAAGAGACTAACAACAATACAATTAATGGTTTATTATTGGGAATTTAAACACATCATGTTTTTAAATATGTAAACACAAAATAGCAATAACTGGACAGATCAATACAAAAATGCCCTAGCCACACATTTTAATTATTATTAATGAATTAATAAGCTGCCTCCCAATTTAATACTACGAAGGATGCAGATTTTTAAGGCAAGCACTAGGTCTTTAAAGGACATAGCCTCAGAAATAAACCAAAATAAGATGTTGTAGCTTATGGTCAGAGGATTTCCTAATTGCATCACCTGCTATTCCTGTCGCCTGGTGACACTACCCCCAGTATATTACAAATAACCAAATAACCTTCGTTGCACTGCTGTGACACATTCGGTCTTGGAATGCAGACTTTGAAGAATGCAGCCTCTAAATTTCCTTTAAAAATTAACCATGGTTTTATTACAGTAAAAGTGTAGTAGCCATGTTTTTGGCGCATTCATTACCAATTAGCAACAGTTTTACTACAAATACAGGTGATGACAAACCACAATTACTACATTAACATTATCAATTAGATGGATGATCCAAAATATAAAATACAGTTTTAGAATGTTTGACATTTTTTGATTATGGTATATTGTGTAACATTGCATCATTTAATGAAACAGTCCAGTTGTGTTACTTAAGCAATAATTAATAAAAATGTAAACAATTAAAATGTAGTTACCTTTTACTGAGAGGTGCACAGCACTCAATGTGTTTCCTAGTGCGTTTGAGGCCGCACATATGTAGAACCCTGTATCCTGCTGCTTGCAGTACAGTACTTTTAGAGTGTAATAACCTTCTCTGTCTTCAAAAATGAGATGTCTCCGGCCCGGTGCAAGAGGCTCTCCATCTTTTTTCCATATAATCTCTGGCTTGGGCTTTCCTGTTACATAACAACGGAACTTGGCGTGTTTGCCTTCTGTGACCGTAAATTTCTTAGCCTTTGCCACATTCAGGTCTTTGGAGTGTTTGGCCCTTGAATGCACATCTCTACTTTGATGTGGTGACCAGTGGCCATTGGTGTAGCCATTTGTCATGTTTTCCTGCCTGTGTTCCGGAATGGGCTCCACCAAGAGCACTGCTCCTGCCAATGCTTCTCCATGCTTGTTGACCGCTTTGCACGTGTAGACACCTCCATCTGGGGCTCTTGTTCTGTAAATCTTTAGCTGAAACCAGCCACCATCTTGCTGGCCCACATGGTAGTGAGCACTCTCGTAGATCTCATTTAACTTTTTGCCATCTTTCTCCCACACCACCGCAGGCAAGGGGTCACCCCAAAGCTTGCAGGAGAAGGCAGCGTCTTCACCACGGTCCACTCGTAATGAAAGTGGTTTGATCAGAAAATGAGGCTTGTTATTTTGGAATGGGTCTGCTTCCTGTACCAGCTCTAAATGTTGTTGCTTCATCATTTTCATTTCCTGGTCTGGTGGAATCACATTTACTTCATTTTGTTGTTGTTGTGGTGGTGGCTGTGTTTGTTGGATCTCCTGAGCCTCTTCTTCCACTTTAAGAGTAGCGGCTGCATAGGTTTCCCCAATACTGTTCTTAGCTCTGCAAATATACTGGCCAGCATCTTCCACTGTCACCCCAAAAATGTGAAGGGTGTATACCTTGCCCTCTTGGGAAATACGATAACGACCTCCAGGGAATATAGGATCATTCTTTCGCTCCCAGATCACATCTGGTTGGGGATCTCCACCAATTTGACATTTAAGTATGGCATCTGTTCCACATTTTACTAGAACTGGGCGTGGGTAACCAAGCACACGCGGGGCACCTCCAAAAACATCCATATCTTTTACTGTCCACTGATGATTTTTAAGTTAGTTAATATTATTATTCAAGTTATTATTTGGAATTTGGTAATTTATGTGGCACATAAAACTGTGGAAAGTAAAAATAAAGAATTACATTTGTATAATTAATCTTCCTTTTAATAAACAACTTGTCATAAGCCAAGTATTGACTTTTTTATGTTGTCAGTCAATCTAAAATTTTTTAGAACAGTGAATCACACAAAATGCATGACATGCTTATTATGAAAGCAAGATTAGACATGATTTCAATCTTAAGCATAAAAACTCAACCAAACCATGTTTGTCTGGAAATTTGCTTCGTTAGAAATTACAAGTTGTGTATCAAAGAAGGTATGTATAGTCATTATTAATTTTCTATGTGGGAAGTGACAAATTCTTAATGAGTGAGCAATACCCAGTCATTCACCCAGTGCATAAAAGAGGTTTTCTTACAGCAGTCAGGATACCTGCTCTTGCCTCTCTCTACTTAAGCTCAGACAGCTGGTGCTGTTTATCAGGAGGAGGTATTTAAAATAGTCTGCCCAAATAAAGATGTGCAGAGCTGGCCATGTCTAGGACAAGATAAAGCAAGTTCAGATGATACAAATACTCTGACAAGCAGTCATAACCTCCGGATTCCTCACTTTGTTAGATCAGGGACTGTGCATCACAGTATTACCACTGTTAGTAATAACATTTCTATGGTGGACAGGTGTCCACTAACTACCAACTGTTAACAATATTATGAGTTATGGTTCTTTTTACAAAGCAGGACTCTACAGTATTTCAAACAGAAGTAAATGAAAGTAAAATTTACTGTATGTACTTCCTAACCCGTCCAACCCATTTACAGAATTATGTTTTACTTTGTTTTAATTACGATTGGTAGTGATTGGCAATTTTGGTTTAAAACTATGGTTTTAAACCCAAGACAAATGAGGAAACTTGCACAAATTTTATTTAAAGACCCCATTATAATGAGAATATTACCCTGATTTCCCCTGTCTGAGAATCTGAAAAAATAGTGTTCAGGAACTTGATCGGGTCTGATATTCTGTCCTGGTATATTCTGTATCTGGTAATGAGGGGCATTTACAGATCCAATCTTACACCTCCCGATTCTGTGAAATGTTCTGTGAAAATCGTGGCTGCCCTAATCATACCAAATGTTTGATATTTAGGATTTTAAATCAGGACGATTGCATTAGTACTTTCACAATAGTCAATGAAAGACAAAGGTGATAGACAGACCTTATAAAAATTGTGATTGTGAAACAAGCTAGTTTGCGAGTCTTTTAGATAGTAGAGATGGAGAAACATGAAAACATATCACAACCGTTTTGCCAAAGAGAACAGCTGTTTGGTGCTGCCAGATTAACTGATGCTCAGGTTAATTTTGGATAATATTAACATGATATGTGAGACTGGCTGATCCATGTTTAGTATATAATTACAGTATTCAAGTTATATAAAGCATGTTTCTGAATTCTGTAATTCTAATTAATGCTTGCTAGTACATATGGATATTATGTCTTGGCGTATTAAGTTCAAATCTTTTTAATAGAACTGTGCCCCTCCATCTATGACGGTTTAATACTACAATGTTCACTGTTAGTTCATGATACCATAAAGCATTAACTAACGTTAACAAGTTCAGTTTTAATGTTTAACTTGACTGTTTTGACTATTCAACATATATGACACATCATGTTATAATTTCCTTAAAAAGTGGAAATCATCTCAGAAAACAAGATGTCTCAAAGGTATAATCTCACCTGTGTCACTTGAGTCCTAAAGTAGCATTCTTCTCTTCAAACTAAGACCCTGGTGTTAGCTTCTCTTCTTTAAAAATGAACTCTGATTTGTGAATTATGATTTGGAAACCATTGGTGTTGAATAGCAGGAGGTTATGGAGAATATTCCACACGACAGAAGCTTCTTTCCTCTTACGTAAATCCACTCAGGTTAATTTCCAATTCTTTATGCTGGTGTGTTTTGTGCTTTGAGCTCCCTGGAGTGTTCATGTGTGGAGATACATGTGCTTTTTAGACATAGGTTTGGTTCTGGCTTGTACCACCTACAAAGTATGTGTCATACAATTCTGGGATGCCCTGGGTGTCATTGTCAGCCCAGGGCCAAAAATGCTTTCACAGCTGCCACCCACCATCCTAAAAATACCCCCAACCATCATGACGGGGGACAAGATAAAGTCAGAGCCTCCATTCAGGGGGCTGCAAAGGTGCTAAATTTAGACAAACAGGTCACTTGAGACCTTCTGCTAAGGCTCAGAGAGACACAGGCAAAGGGCGCTTAAGTGGATGCTGGACAAGAAGTTGTGCATGCAAACAGTTTGTGTTGTCTTTTCCCTTGTGATATCACAGCCAGAACCTCTGCATGTGAGAAAATTCAGGAAAAGGGTATCAGGCAATTTTTATTTTTTATTTTAAAATCAACTCCATTTATTATTTATATTACTATACTATTAAGACTTAAACTTTTTGATAACTAGATGTAGTCACTCACTGAGTCTCTTTAGCACAGGTTTAAATGGACAGGACAAACCTCACATTTGGCCATCTGCCACCTCTTTACCTTCTTGGTAAATAATTGAAGCAAACTTATTTGCTCTTCAGATTATTCTGAATGCCAAGCATGGCTGCAAGTTTGAACAAGACTGATTTTCTAAAGTGAAGATATGGTAGTTAGTACAGATTCTCCAAATAGTCCAGCACTGTTCCAGCAATAATCTATCTTTAAAAAATAGCTTTAATCTCCTGTTAAACAAACATATTGCTAAACATTTCATAATAAGTGCATTTATTATATTGATTAATTCACAACATTTAATAATCCAAGGAAATTAAAGGGGTTCTATTATACCCTTTTACAAGGTCTTAATTTAGTTCTGAAGTCCACTTTTGGAAGGTTTTCATGCTTAACTGTTCCAAAAAACAGTTTTTTTCTTTTTACATATTTTGCATTATTGCAGCCTCTCTTTCCTAGTCTGTCTGCAACAGTAGCCACGTTTACATGGACCCTAATAATCCAATCGTAATAGGACTAGAAGCACAATCAGATTAAAAAAGTCAAATGTAAACACATCAATCGGACTGAATTGGCCAGATCCGATCAAAATTTAAATCGGATTGTAAGGGGTGGTTTAAACCTTTTCTAATCCGATCGAGAGGACATGTAATGAAACTAGAAAGCTCTGCACATGTGCAATGACGTACAAATCGTGTAATGGCGTACGGCGCACAGCTGTTGTTGTCAGATGGTGACGCAAAACACGTTTTTGTGTACTGTGCGCATGTCAAAAGATTAAATCTGATTCTAATTCTCCTGTAAACGCGCACCTGATCAACCCGATTACTTTATTCAGCGTTTATATAAACACTGCGCTCGGATTCATCAATCTGATTGATTTCAATCAGACTGAAACAAAAAGTGGCCATGTAAACACAGCTACTGTTACCTTGGGATTTTACGAAACTCCTCGTTCCAAAATGCACTGATTGGCCAGTCTGTTGTGATTGGTCACCCGCTTAGAATTGTCCCGCACCTTTTAATAACCTCAAGCTTCAGTTTCTCAGGTGTAAACAGTAACAATTAACAACGAAGTCTGAATAACTCATTCTACTCCAGCCTGCTCTCAGAGGGAGCTGAACCAGACCAAGTCACCAGAACTACGAGCGATGAACAGAGACTTACAAACGAGAAGCACACAGCTGAAAACTACATCTGCTGCATTTACATTTGCAGAATTTACACAGTCTGTGTAAAGACACCTAAATGCTTTTTACCACCTCTGCAGTGTACATGTGGCATTAGACTCTATAACGCTAGTTTCACAGAAAGAGTATAGCTTAAGCCAGGACTAGGCCTTACTTAAATTATGATATTTCAAGGTCCCATTCTGTCTAATTCTTTCCAATGTGTAGATGCCACTATGTGTACCTTTCCAGAGTGAAGAATATCCTTAATGTAAATGGTAATAAATCCAATGCATGCACCATGTCTAGATTATCATAAAATGATATCTTTGACAAACAATAAAAAAGCTTTATCTGGTTTAGCGTCAGCATTCTGTGTCTGCATCTAGTTTTTTGACTCTAGTTTTCTGATTAAAGAACATGCCCCCAACTTGTTTGTCTTTAATGGGGAACTCCACACACGTTTTTCCTGACTAACTTAGTAAGGGTCTTGCATCTGCCAGATCTATACACTTAAAACAAAGCATTAAAAATAAGTGGTTCCATCCTGTTGCAAAGGTTCCATCCTAATTCACCTCTGACAAGGAAAAAGCCAATGTGTGTATGTTTATAGCTTTAACAGTCAGTTTTTTTTTTCAAAATATTTTTTTTTTGAGTGAATTATTTTGGTCTTACAAATCGTTTGGGTTTATAAAGGATAAGAAATATTAATGTATGTTTTCTTTAATATGTTTACTTCTACAGTGTCTTAATAAATGTTTAGTAACAACTCCTTAATCTATATAAGGTTTTGCAAAGCCTGTTTTATTTAGAAAAATGTTATAGGTTATTTTTAATATGTTTTTTTAGAAAACAACAATGATGGTCTCATAATTAAGATTTAAAAAAATATAGACTTGCAGTTAATTTTAAGTTTTAAAATTGTTAACCTTATTCTTTAAACCTATTAAAGATATCTTTGAAATTCTCTCACATACTGTTGCGGGCCAGGTCACAATGGCCGAGTGTTTGAATAGAGCTTGTAGGTGTGATTATGTTATCTTTTTTTAATTTAGTGAGTCATTGGGGCTGCCTTTTGCACCTATAGACACATTCACTTTTCAGAGATTACCTCACTCAAAGGCTGAGTCATTCAAAGGCTGTTTGAAAACGTGCCATAGACTGTGCCATTCATTAACATTTCCATAGGTTCCCTTTTGAGGGAACTTATGGCTTGACGCTATGGGGAACGTGCTTCAGCAGCTCCTGAGTCTGAACACATGTAAAATCATGCCTATTTATAGGCAAGTCAGGGGCATCTGATATAGCATTGCATGCCACAAAGCCTTTAAAAGGTGCCTGCAAAATATGTCATCAGCCTCTTGTCTTCAGGAAACCCATTTGCCTGCATGATCTGCATGTTAGTCAGGTCTAAGTGTGAAAAATAAGATATTAGTGCTAGGAAGCAGCTAGTAATAATAAAGCAAAAAAATGATAAAAGACAGTATGAGTTTTAAAAAATGTTTAAAAAAAAAAATCCCCCTGCCCACGCTACATCTCAGTGGGCGACACATAAGTGTGTATTTTGTTTGGGAACGGAGCTAGATCAGCTCGCAAGGGATCAGATGAGAGCATTGGCTTCAGAAGCCCCCTCTGTGATTTCTTCTTTAGATGGTGAGCTCATCCTAACAGCTTTGGATGACAATCTAATGATTGTCAGCCAGGTGGGTGCTGAGGCAGACTAGCCTCCACTTTTAGCTGCTTTTAAGGAGCTAGTTGAGGTGGATAAATGGCACTTCACATGATCAAAGTTGGACAATATATTTTTATACAACAGAGAACAGCCTCCCCACCGTAATCTCCTATTCTTCCTTGATCTTCACACCGAGGTGTTGGAAGAAGTCATGGAAGAATCCATCTTTGGTTTGTGTTTAACCTTACTTTAATGGATATGGGGCAATGCCCAAGAAGAGGCACTTGTGAACTATCTCTCTCTGTCTACAGCATCATCAAGAAGGAAACCTGCCTTGCCCTCCAGGCCATGTAGGGTGACATCTAGTTTGCTGGGCAAGGCATATGCGGAAGGCTGACCTGCTTAAAGATCTGGACCAAGGCAAGGAATTAGAACCAGACAGGTTCAGGAGCTCCGCCAAGCCACAGATCTTGCCCTCTGGGCCACCAAGCAGAAGGCCTGTGTCTGTGTGGCTGTTCTATGGTAGCTTTGGTGGCTCCTCAGGCTCTGTTCAGTGATGCTGTTAGTTTCGTTATCAACATTTACCGTGATACAGATTCAAGATGTTAATGCTCAAGAAACAGATTGTATGTCAAATTTAGCCCGAGGACTGGTTTGTCACAATAAATTTGAAGGACACATACTTTCTGGCTAAATAGTTCTTGCTATATAAAAAACATGTTTCATTCCAAAAATCACTCGCTATGGATCGTAAGGGTTACACGCGGAGGACTTCATACTCTTTCTATGTGGATCGAACCCAGTTTCTCACCTTGGGTCCCATTCTAGGGGTGCAATGCCATCACAGGATTCTCATGACGAATGCTTCTCTCATGGGCTGGGGTGCAGTTCTCGATGGCTGCCCAGTCAGTGGTCGGTAGCCCTCATTTCTTCAGGCTGTCTGAGGGCAGTGTTTCTGGTACTGAAACACGTGCCAGTCCATACGGACAACACCACAGTCATATCTTATATAAATCACCAGGTAGGGCTGTGTTCGTGTCCCCTGCTCAGTTTGGCGCAGACGATCCCATGGTATGCAAATCTTGGAGCAGATATCCTGAGGCAGGGGCTAAGGCCTGAGAAATGGAGGCTCAATCCATGAGTGGTGGAGTCTATTTTGGCAGAAGTATGGCCAAATGGAAGTGGATCTGTTTGCCTCAGAGGAGTCAACCCATTGTCCCCTCTGGTTCAGCCTCACTCATCCAGCTCCATTGGGGCTAGATGCCATGGCCGAGGCTGTGTCTGTATACCTTTTACCCATTAGCCTTGCTCCAAGGAGTCCTAGCCAGGGTTTGCCAGGACAGAGTTCATCTACTTTTGGTAGCATCATTTTGGCCAACCCGAATCTGGTTTTCAGACTTAATATCTGTACTGGATGGAGTCTCTTGGAAGCTCCCAGTTCAGAGGTATCTTCATCCCTCTGGGCATTAGAGCGTATCCGACCAGGAGTGTAGCATCATCTAAGGCTTTGTCTAGGACGCATCTATAAGTGATGTTTGTGCCGCGACAGGCTGGTCTTTTCCACACACATTTATTAGATTTAAATTAGACTTAAAGTCTAGATTAGACTTAAATTCAAGGGGGTCCTCGGGTCCTTCTGGTTTGACAAGTCTATTTTCTGCTCCTGACATTCTCTGTGCCAATGTTTCACAGCATCTGGGGCAGGCCTTCTCTCATGCCACATGACCTTGACTTGCCAATAAATAGGCGTGATTTTACACATACACAAAAGTAATAAAATATAGCTGCAAATAGCGATAATGCCCATTACCACCTGGTGCTTCTCAGAAAACAACGCATAGTTGTCACATTTAATTCCAAAAATAATTGAGGACTATTTTATAGTTTGTTATGTAAGTGACACACTTCCTGCTCCCAGTTGGTTGCGCTGACTCACAATAGCCACATCATTGTGAGCAGCCCACAACACCAAACATATTTCCCAATTTTTTTTTGTAGATCACTTAATGTGAATCAGTTAATGTTAAGATGATAAAACTTTCTCTTTTATTTATTGCTATAAATTGATTGCCTCGTTCGTTATATCAAGAATCCGTTCACAGTTTAGCATTTTCAATATCCCTTCTTTATTTCTGACCCAGTATGAAGGACTCTTTTAAATGCTGTTTAAAGTAACATACTTCCTTCCGCCTGTTGGTGGCGCTATGACTGTGACTCACAACAGCCATTACTATGTCATCAGTCCCCAGGACCAAACATACAGCTCAAATTTGAATGAAATCACTTACTTTGCAGCATGAATATGAGACACTTCCTGTTTCCATTTTTTTTGTATTGTCTTGCCATGGCAACACCATTCGAGATCCCTTTCAAAAATCCCTTTGCAATTTAGAATCTTCAATTTCTTGGCATAATATTTGCCAAATTTGGTGACAATTCTGTAAATCCCCTAGGAGAAGTTTTTAAAAATTCAGAGCATAGAATTGTCAGAAAATCCACCTTCAAAAAAGAGGTGCCATTTTTTTGCCATAAAAAATGGCAAATTTCCTGTTGGGTGAAGCTAATGAATGTGTTGGAAGTTGTCCGGCTTTGATTTTAAAGTTTAAGTAACACTTCCTGTTGCCAGTTGGTGGCACTATGACTGCGACTCACAATAGTCATATCAATTTCATTAGCCCACCACAATAAACATATTTGCCGTGTGACGTACATCACTCAATATATGCTGCAGATATAAGAGACCTCCTGCTTTCCATTTTTCACCAGAATTTTACCGCCTCGCCATGAAAACACTGTTTGAGAAATCAAAAATTCCTTTGCACTTTTAAATCTTCAATGTTGACATGATACTCACCAAGTTTGATGACAATCAAATGAAATCCCTAGGATACGTATTTAAAAGTTCACAGTATGCACTTTTTAGAAAATCCAAAATGCCCAACTTTCTGTCAGGTGAAGCTAAGGGGTGTCAGGGTGAAAGTTGTTCAGGTCTACATGGCCAATATATATACCAAGTTTCGTACAGGTGTGTGCATATGTATGATATATGCACCATCTTTTTGTGCCCCGTACCAGGGGACGCTATCAAGCCCCTTTGGCCTGCCTATATGCCCTAATGGCTGATGACTCTGTGTGTGCCAAATTTCAGGACTTTTTGAGCATTTTAAGGGACCCAGAGGACCCGAAAACTCTGAAAAACAAATAATGCTAAGAAAACAATAGAGCTCTTTGCACTTCCACTGCTTGGGTCCTAATAATAATAAAAATCCTAAGGAAAACGTCTCTGTTATGTATGTAACCTTTGTTACATAAGTAATGCTTGTTCCCTGATAGAAGGAACTAGTCTTTGTGTTCCTCATGCCACAGCACTGAACTATACCACTGTAAGTCAGGACACATCTTCGACTTCTCAGCACAAATCTGATGGAGTGTTGCACTTTAACCTGCTTATATATCCAGATATCCGGGGTGGAGACTGGCATGCAAATTCCACTCGTCAAGTTTTGTTAATTTAAAAAAAAAAAGGTCAGAGGAAATTGGTCTCCTAAGAACAAACCCCTAGTGTCGTCATCAACACAACATTGTAAGAAATTATAGTCTGCCTCAACCCAGATTCCACTGCACAATATATGTTTAATCATGCTTATTTCCCAAAATTGCTTAATTATTATAGAGAAGAAGAAAGTCAACAGTTATGTTGTTTCTTGACCATTTGAGATGATTACATCCTAAGCAAATGGTGACCCATTGTAGCATGGAAGCGGGTGTGGGACACT
>JAZGTI010008583.1:0-19954 GCA_036877585.1 Botia kubotai | reverse complement strand
GATGCTGAACAGAACCACAGCATGAGTGAAGTATACAGCTGAGCTCGATGCTGAACAGAACCACAGCATGAGTGAAGTATACAGCTGAGCTCGATGCTGAACAGAACCACAGCATGAGTGAAGTATACAGCTGAGCTTGATGCTAAACAGAACCACAGCTTGAGTAAAGTGTACAGCTGAGCTCAATGCTAAACACCAAGCTGTCCCAAAGCAAGTCCATCACAGACCATCGCCACATCTGTGTCTCAATCTCCAGCTTCAAAGAGACGGATCACACAAAACAGAAACTTCTGTCATCGTTTGCTCAGCCTCCTGCTGTTGCAAATCTTTATGACTTTCTTTCTTCTGTGGAACAATAAATGATGTTAAGCACAATTAAAGTGCTCAGTCACCATTTAATTTTATTTTTGTGTTCCACACAAAAGTCACGCAGGTTTGGAATGACATGAGGTTGAGTAAATGATGCAAGAATTTTGGGATGAATTCTCTCTTTGAAAAAAAAAACCCACAGACAGTGTTTTTGGAGGTGAGATGCATGGGTGAATTTGTCTGAAGGACAGTAAGTGAATTCTCTCAGTCCCAGTGTAGCTGCAGGTCATGTGTGTCCAGAAATTCTGAGGTGATGCCCAGCGGGTTGAGCCCTCCTATGGGCCCGGGCATTGTAATGTCCAGCCACTCCATGTTGTCCAGACTCGTGTCTTGCAGTCCAAAGGAGAGAGAGGAGGAAGGTAATGGCGGGTCGGAGAAACCGAGCTCGCATGTGTCCATTGGCTGCTCCAGGATCTGGTTTTGCAGTTCGTCCAAAAGGCCCAAAGTCCTCTGCTCGGGTACAGCATCCCCAAGCAGTGTTCCTTCCAGCAGGGCCTCCAGCTGGTTGTCTGAGTCCAGGGAGGCCAGGCTGGGCATGGGCTCTACTATCGCAGGTGGAGGCGCCATCTGAACCTGGGCGGCCGGTCGGGAAAGGGCGATGTTGACAGGCAGCGTAATGATGCTGGCGGTGACGGGCGTCATCTTAGGCACAGAGGGGTTCGGTTGACTAAAGGGGGTGATCTCTGCAGAAAACAAAAGATGCTCAGTTTTACAGTATGAGTTGCAGACAAATGCTACTCAAATATATGAAGAGCTCACCTCCACTTTCTATTAGAACATCAAACAGATCGTCCATCTGTTGACTTGCGTTTGGAATCTGCAGATCAACAACCATCAAACAGATTTAGACGTTTGGAGTCGTATTTAAAGAATTATGCAGAGAAAAATAACACAGTCACATGGTTTTGACCCCATATTATTTTCTTTTGTCTGTGAAAAACAAAATGAGAGAAAATGAGATCTCAGGCAGTATGTCAACTGTTCTTCTCTAAACAACAAATGAGCTACAGTAAAATACACTAAACAACCTACATTTCTTTCTGTCTCTAACGCAAAGAAAACGTATCACAGAAGATATAAAACAGTGCACAAGAACAGAAAACACATTCTGCTTGGATCTCATTTTGTGTTTGATGAAAGATCGAAAATTGGAATGACAAAATGAAAAATTCATTTTTAGGGGGAATTAGATGCGTCTGTGTGTTTCAGGTGAACACATGAGTGGAAAACAGAAAGACACAATCACCTGTAAGACTGTGGGGTTCTGCAGGCTGCGAGTCTGTTTGACAGCCTCCTCATAACGGGGCGGCTCTCTGTTTTTGGCCGTCTGGTTGAAAGACGAGGACTGCTGGAGAAAGGACGACTGAGGCTAAAAAAAGAGAGTGTAAAAACTCGATGCAGAGCAGAACGACAACACACAACACACTTACACATCTGAACGGAGGAAGATTATGCTACCTTATTTAGTGGCCCATTTATAAAACAGGGTGGAATTGGGGATGCCTGAGGAGAGACCCTGTGCTCTGGGGAGCTGCTGAGAAAGCACTGAGGTATCTCCAGGTCCTCACTAATGCTGTGTTGGAAACCTGAGTTCTCAGATGTGCCCACAGGTACCGTCTGTATGAAGAGAAAATCAACAGACCATCATCATTCAATTACAACTACTGGCATCTAGGAATAAGTAAAAGTATGACCTAAAAAACTGACCAGTTGGTTGGTTTGCCTGAATGACTCAATTAACCAGTTTAGATGAAGCCCTGTATAATGGTTTTGGGTTCACTTGACCCAAGACACACTTTAAAACTAGCTAGAGCGCAACAGACATGTTTTTAAGAATTAGTTTATTTTCAACCTTTAGATTTAGCATTAACACAACGACACAACAACACAACACGCTCACCCGCGTGAGTACGGCTGTACTGGCGACATTTTAAGAGGACGTAAAATTAACGACACAATATGCAAATTGTCTCACTGTTAAAGCTGCTTTACTAATCTGATTGGTTGACCATTGTGACCCATCCTTACTAACATCCTAAAGAGCATAAGCTGGACAGTCTGGCTTGTGTAAGGACTTCACTGACTGCGTTGTGTGTGTGTAAGATCCGGCCACCTCAGGTCACGCTGGCTTGTGTCCATCAGACGGAGCTGTCGATGAAAATGTTATCAGCTCATCACAACCAATGAGCTCCAGTTGCTCGTCCCTCTCTCCAGGACTCTGGCCAGACTCGCTCACTATGCCAATGGTATGGCCATGCAATGAAGGGGAAGCTTATGATACTGTACTGCTGCCAGGACACGGCAATTACTCTAGAGTGAAGGTCTACAAATAAAACCACTGACTGCATCCATCTCACTGATGAATGACTCCTCAGAACTAGATAATCTAAGTGTTAACAGATAAGAACGCACAATTGCTCTGTTGCTCCCACTGGCACTGATCAACTGTTCTAACTTGGATTAAACCATCACTCAAAGCTGTAACTCTCAAACTCTGTAGTGTGAATACATGTAGTGATAAACCCGGATGCTGGACCGACTGACTGGACGATATTTGCCAATTTTTGTATGATTTTTTAGGCCAGTCTGCTCTCCAGATGGAGGTCTAAAGCCTAACTGTAATTAAAAAATGATATGTTACGGGGTGTCATTCACAAATTATGATCTGATACTGATTCTCATTTACAATATTTGCAGTGATGCATTTCCTCCTCAGGAGTTACAGTGGTTATAATATCATATCAGTTTGATAGGCTGCAGCCGATTTGACGAGAACGCATAGAGCGGACGATGCAGATGTGTGACGGTGCAAAACAATGGTGCATCTTAAGAAAATATGTGATTACGCATCGATGATGCTCTCGCGTGGGTTATGTGAATGATACATCGTGATTCAGTTCAACAGCTCATTACACACCCTCTGTTGATCAGATAAAAGCCAAGTTTATTGAATGAAGTGAAGAGTTACAAAGCTCTGAAGATATAATATAATCTTGAACTAAGTTTGAATTGTACAAGATAAACGTAACCACAGATGAGCACATTTTACATGCGTCACTACCGGGATATATACTGTACTAGTGAATAAGGACTCACCTGAACTATCTGGTTGTGATGGACTAGCTGCCTTGATGACGGATTCTCTGTTTTGGTGGGCTGTAGCTGGGGGGTCTGAATCAGACCCTGCCCTGATGCTGAGACAGCAGCCTGCAAGACATGCTGCAAAAAACAAAAGTGGTCACAACTAACAATCAAAATCAGAGAGTGATAATAAAGAGATACAGATCCATCAGTACTTACTGTACTGACAACACAGAAAAACACACTTATGCTATTTGTAAGATGTTTACCTGTAGTTTGACATTAGTGTTGGGCAGCTGAATGGTAGTGGTATTATTTGCCAGGGGCATTGGAAGAAGGATCTGCGTGCCCCCATGCGGAGTAAGAATAGTTTGGGGCTGTCCTATGACCCCTTGGCTGATAATAAATTGGGGGAGAGGGGCAGCAGTGACCTGTTGTGCCTCCTCAGGTTTCACCAGAGTTGGTGTAGTGTGTGAAGCCAAAGTGCAGTTTCGAGGGACAGTGCTTTCAGTTTTGACAGATGCCAACATAGTGGCTGGCCTTGAAATGTTGTTACTCTCTGCAGCTGAAACGACCTGTCCACTTCTTTTCTCCACCTCTAGCTGCATCTTCAGCTCCTCCACCAGTTTCTGCTCCTGCTCTAGTTTACGCAGGAGCTCCTCAATCTGACGCTCCTTTTCGTGCAGTTTCCGGTCCTGCTCCTCGGGAGCAGAAGCTGCCCTTGCCACACTGCTACTGTGGTTCTGGGCTAGAGCCTGTCCCTCCATAGACGCCTCCTCTCTGCTGTGAAGCTCTGTGGAACCAGGGGAAACAGGTGGAGTGGAGCTCATATTTTCAGAGCTCTGCTGGGTGGGGTTTAGGGTTGTAGTGGTGCTGGATACCTCCATAGGGGTGCCGCAGGACTGTGTGTTAGGTCCACTTGGGTTATTGGGTGGAGCAGTGAGAGGGTTATCTTGGAAAGGCTTAAGCCGTTCAATAAGGTCCGTTTTTGTTCCTGACACTGGAAGACCACGTAACTTCAACTCCATTTTCAGCTCTGCCACCTGCCAAAATAAAACAATTTGTTTTAAAAAAAATTGGCAAGCTGCTACCCAAGAAATTGATCTCTACTAAAGATAAATTGATCCAAATATTACATAGTGCACGTATATTTATCCTCTCACTCGTATACTGTAAAAACGGTTGATTTGGGTTCACACTAGGTGAAAAATGACAACGGTTGATTTACACTAGGTGGAAAATGAAAATCTGTAGGTACCTTCATCTCCTCCAGGTTTGCTGGTAGTATGCCAGCCTTACGGTTAGAAAGGGTGCTGTTGGGCCGCACGGGTGTTGCTGTGGGCAGAGAGACCATGATTGAGGCAGGAAGGCTGCCGGTGCTGTTGATAGCCACTGTGGCAGTGCTATTTTGGCTCTCTATTACAGGCCTGGTGAGCAATGTGAGGAGGAGGAAGATGGAAGAAGGAAACAAAATCACTTAACATCACAGCAGGAACAACCGTGTCCACCCACCCCTCTTCTCAATAAATAAACGCCACTGAACAATGCAGAGGCAGAAAACAAAGGCCGTTAAAATAAATCTTGCACATGTACACATGGAGATGGAAAAGGAAGCAGGAGAAAAACTCGCAACTTCCTGCCATTAAAGAAAATCACTAAACAGGATGTGTTATTGGAAACTAGGTAATGGTCCTGAGGGCCACAATAATACTGTGTTGTAGAACTTCTCCAACTAAAATCATATGCAGTCATTATTCTAATGGTTGACAGGCCAGCAAAGCCTTTTAGACCTTTACCAAATTAGGCATGTTTAAGAGTCTGGAACAACGTGTCTGTTCTTATCTCAATGACTGCACTGGCCAAGCAGTGAAACAGCTGAGCCTCATACACTGATCAGAAACACTCAGAAGCAGCTGCGATGGCTCACTTGAGAGGGGCAGGTAAGATGGTCTGGTAGCTGTAATGCTGCTGTTGACTGAGGATCTGAAGCTGGAGAAACAGCTGCTGTTGTTGCAGTAATCGAGCGTATGAAGAGTCCATCAGGGTTTCGTTGGGTTCTTGTTTCTGGTCTGGAGGAATGTACTGGTGATACTTCAGCTTCTTCACACGTGGCTTGGCCTCCCTGCTCTTCTTACGGCTCTTATCTCCAGGTAACTTGGGCTGACTCTGCTGCAGATTGAGAGGAAATCGCTTCACAATCTCTTATCTAGATAAAGGCCATTTAATTCAAATGTAAAAGTGATGTCATTGCTGCATCACTAAATGAAACAGTAAAAATAATGTCTGTTTTCAGATCTCCTAAACACTCTCCCTGTCTGCTATTGGTCAAACAAACTAATAGTCCTGCCCCACACACATTGATTTAACCAATGTTGCTGCATCGTGTTGATTACGAAGCTCAAAAAACACAGTAATGTTTTGATAGCACCACAGTCCTAACGTTTACAGTTTTTAAGGAAATCAAACTATAAATGGTTTGTCTTTGTGCATTAGGAAAAGAACATTAGAAGTTATTTTTAATCTAAAAAAACAATTCTTGGATGTTAATGGAAGAAATGACATCATTTAACAAACGTACAAAGCTGTAAACAATGCGGGAACTTGTTTACTGAATTGTTAATTTTCAGACACATTTGAAATTAGCATTAATTAAGATATTCACAAGACATTAACCGTTAACCCCCGGCTTTGATCTTTTCTTCTGAATGTAGAAGCCACAGCTTCTCACTGACCTTCACAAGCGTGGGTCCAGATTTCACAGTCACCAGAGTGGTGATTGGCTGGAGCACGGGTGCAGGAGGGCTAACTGATTGCTCATTGGTGGAAAAAGGCTTGAGGAAATCTGAGGAACTGCTGGTGACCGGACGACACTTCTGTTCAAAAGCAAACAACAGGTGACGAATCTCAAACTTGTTCATTCACCAACTTCTTAGTTCTACCCTTAATTCTCTTGCTGCTCTGCCTCTGAAGTCGAGTACACATAAAGAAAAACTACCTGTAAATAGTTATTGGCCAATGGTGAGGACTCCTCCATGATCCGCACGTCCCCAGGTGAGGCTGCAGACCCCTGGGACTCCTGACTGGCCGGCTGTTCAGGTGAGAGGGCATCACCGCTGTCCTCATCTATTGGGAAGTCCTCCAGAGTTCTGGGGTACTGCATCTGACCATCTACCCAAATAACACAGTATGACAGAGCAGAGAACAATGACCGTCGTTCTACACCATTTTCTGATTCAGTTAACTGAAAAGTTCAAGAAGCTGTTATTCAACAAGTGTCTTTAGCCCTCTGAGTAGTCTGTTTCTGCATGTCAAATTACAAACCATTTTTACATGTGTGTTCCTCTCACCACCTCATGTTTACCCCAATTCCATTCATTAAGTCTTACCTCTCACCTCTCTACCGCCATCTCAGTTTAAAACATAAAACTGCAGGTTAATTGACATACTTTTCATTATGTACGTCGAAGTCAAATAAATAAAAAACAATGACATTCCCTGGAAAGTTTGGAACTGAAAGCTCAAATTATAAATCATTTTCAAATCAACCGTTGTTAATCTGGGTGAGATTAAGAGACAGTGACCTTATGATCACTGATCTGTCATGTACTTGCTCAATACCTGATTTTTGTTCATTACAGATTGCAGCTTTAATATCAGGGAGTGTATTTACCAATGATGGCCTCCTTCACGCTGGAGTCCACCGGCAGGATGTTCTTCTCCACCAGCTCCATGGGACCGGGCCGCTGGGAGATCTTCTCGTTCAGGTCATCAGCCAGTCGAGCTCTCTTCAGTTTCAGCTGAGTGGCCTGCAGAGAGGGCTCGGCCCCTGTCTCTGTCAAACCAGCAAAAAAAACCACGGACAATCAGCACAGCAATCACCCAAACCAGTGCTCAACAACCATCACAACAATCAGGACCAAACACTAGAGTCCACCAAATCACATTCTGTTAGCTGGAGGAGTGGATGATGACAATCGTAACTTCTAAGTGACCTATTTCTTAATGCAGAGTCTGCGTTTTGAATGATGATCTACAACAACAGATCTCTAGATCTGAAATGTGCCAAATGCAAAACAATTTTACTACCAAGTGGATTTGCTGCTGTCAGACCTCGTGTGATGAGAATTTAGGTTTTACCTTGTAAGATGTGCATGCGTACCAACTCGGCTCTTTCTGGACGACTGCGGATCTTGTGCTTTAGGAAATTTTCAGTCTACAGAGAGACAAAGAATTTAGAGTTTCCGAAAGTGAAATCCTTCAGACATCAAAAAGTAACTGCTCAAATCAGTCTGTGATGAGTTCAAAATCTTGTGCTTTGTGCTTGAGTTCCTAAGCTACCCAATCAACTGAGGGGTTCACGTGTGTCCCATAAGGGAGCTATAAACCCTGAAGGTTTGAAGACAGATCAGAAACCCCCAGTAAAGGAGGACCACTGGGTCCTGGTGGTGTGCACTTACCCGGGCCCTCTCCAGGCTGCGGATCTGCTCATGGAAGGCTGCGGGGCTCTTTAGCGCTGTAAAGACACCCACAAACACAAGCATGCACACACACGCACACACAGACACGCACACAATGCATCAATCTCAGTATAACCCAAGGTCATCACACACACTTTAAACACATGGTGCTATTGTATTATCCTGTCTTTTTAAGTATTTCTTACGACCGTTTGCTGTAGCACCTGCTCTCACACAGAGATGGAGAGAGGTAGAGGGCCACACAGAGATTACTACACAGTTATACACACAAACAACTCAATGCCCTCCTAGCAGCTGACTCTTAATCTGCTGCATCTGATCTGTGATCAGATCTCTGATCTGACAGCGAATGATGAGAAAGCATGTGAGGTTATCTTATAAATCAGAGTGAGTGTGCAGGTTTTCACACACTGCTCACTGACGAAACCCAGAAATGACTAAACAACAATGGAGGAAGATAGAACGAGTATTTGATCGAAACCACACGTGCATGTGTGATCGGGGCTCTGCTGAGAGACGATTATGATGGAGAGAGAGAGGAACTCAACTGATTCAAAAGCAGACGCGATAAAGAGACCACAGCACTAACTGACATCCTCTCTTGCACACTGAAGCAGAAGACTCAGTCAACATGAAATCAAAACACTTTATTTAAAACATGTTTCTGGTCTTATTATGCACGATTCATTACTGCATGTTCTTTTTTATTTGAAAAGCTACAACTGGCATTTTTTGTTTGACACCACGGATACCTCTCATTTTTAAATTTTCCTTTCCTCCAATCAAATGCCTCCATTCTGGTATGTAACGGCCACTTTTTACAAGCCAACCGATTAAAAAGGGTTGCAAACTGTCATCTTTATAGTTATATAGCATGCACAATCTTACTGTCAGTAATTTACATTCCTGATATACATTTATGTAAGAAAATAGGGAAGTTTTACATATATGTATTACATATATATATATATATATATATATATATTACATGTATATAACTATATCTGTAAAACTTCCCTATTTTCTGTGTTTTTCTTTGCTTTATATGTAAAGCTGCTTTAAAACAATGCAATATTGTAAAAAAGTGCTAAATAAATACATCTGAATGGATTTGAAAGCAATAAAACTTTGCAAAAACTAACAAGACTCAACAAAATTGTGCTAAATGTAAGAACATAAGAGTGTGGAGCCCTGCAGTCATTCCTCAGGCGAACGGTTTCATTCATCTGGCAGTGCTGAAGCAGCAGTATTAGAGAGCAGGTGATGTACTCACGTGGCATGATGCCCTGATCCACCAGCTGCTCACGAGTGCGTCTCTGCTGAAGTCTGAGCTGCAGAACTGATGGAGACAAGAAGAACGTGTAATGTTTTTATCACTTAATTAGCACAACAACACGCATACACAGTCACAACAAACTAACCTAACCGCAACTGAAAACACACACATTTCCTCTCTAGCATTACAACAACAACAAAACACTCTTCCTGCTGCCGAAACAGGCTCTTGAGCGGCCCGGCTGAAGCGTGCTGTCTGGAACACACTTCCTGGGAAAATTCTGAAGACATTTTTCTTTTGCCCTTTTGGCTGAGCCTCCCGGATTTACTCGGCTGATTGGTCAGAGGTTATGTGAAAGACAGAACATGACATTTCAATCAAAAATCAAGAGCTCTTTTAGAAGGGAACTCATTAACATAAATCCTAAAACACAAGTGGACAGGGCAACACATGGCTGCACGTTAGACCTGACAAAAATAGCAGCGAATACAATTTTTTCTCGAATATTAAACAGTTATTGTTATTGCAGAGGTTCCTACAGCTTAAATGATGAAGCATGGAACTAAAGCAAAAGTCACGGGTTCGACTCTCAGGAACAGATATACTGATGGAATGCACAGCATGTATCTTGACTGCACAGCACTGCACGCACATGCTAAATGTACACGTGTAAAATGAGGTTCTACATAATGAAATGCATAACTGAAAAGATTCAGGTTACGGCTGAACACATTTTTTCCTGTTTGAGTCATTTTGCTGTTAATGACGTCAACTGAGGTTCAGCAAACTAAATTCTGGGGTGTGACAGCCAGGAAAACATAATTGTCATTTTATCATTTCCACTATGAATATGTGCGCTGACAAAATCATTATTCTGCACCACTACTATCATTAAACAGAACTGCAGAATATATCGATCAATTTATCAGTGACCACTCAGAAAAATAGTCTCATCTCAAAGTTCATCCAAACAAACAGAGAAATCTTTTATCAGAGCCACAGTGTTGACACACTTCCGAGGAATCAACACCCAAACGACTTTAAAGTTGTCTCTGTGTAATAAACCAGGATAGAGAAAGTATTTATAAATGAAGAAACAAATTACACGCGCCACCTTTAAGTTGAGGAAAGAGTTTTTACAATAAAAATACTGGAGCTTCTGTTACAGTGTAACAGACACGTTCCTGCTGCCAGACTGCAGATGAATCACTGACCTTGATACCAAACAGGTACATTTTAATTTAAGGGTTGAGTTACTCCAGTATGATCTTAACACTCCATCAGATCTCTTTAAAGAACTGAGTAACATCTGTGACAGAGTCTGTTCACATACATCAGGGGTGTCAAACTCAGTTCCTGGAGGGCCAGTGTCCTGCATAGTTTAACTCCAACCAGCTCCAGCACACCTGCCTGGAAGTTTCTAGCGATCCTGAAGACCTTGATTAGCTGAATCAGGTATGTTTAATTGGGGTTGAAGCTAAACTCTGTAGGACACTGTCCCTCCAGAAGCTGAGTTTCAAACCCCTGCCATACATGACCAGCACAGTGACTCAGTAGCTTCAAAACGAGGAACGAGTTGTGGAGGTCCATTAGAGGTTGTACGGGTTACAAAGAGATGTTGTTTATCTGGAAGAATCAGAACTTGTTTTGCATCTGATGCTGAAACTCAAATGCTCACAGCTGAAAAAAGCTTCAGAAAGCCAACAGAAGCAATTCAAGCTGGATGAGATGATGATATCCAGCTCTCAGAGCTGAGCAGCAAACAGAAGAACCTGGTATGATGCTTCCTCTATGAGTCTCCATTTTTAAACAGGCCATGCTGTCCACCTGTCCTGATGTAACCTCAGAAAGTTCTAGCGTGGGCTCCTGACAGGACCAGAGCTTTGAGAAGAAAGCATACAGATTCAGTTCTCCAGAGCTTTCCATTGACAGGTAGCAGCTCCTCTGGAACTCTGGGCTCCTTCAAAGCAGACAGCATCTCTGCTCCTCCAGCAGAGCGAGAAAGGAGGGAGCAGAGAGGCCAGATCAAGGTTAACCCTTCCCTGCCAGTGCATCCTCAAATCTAGATTTGAGGATGCACTGGCATCCTCAAAACAGCTGAATTTATACAGGCTGTGATTAAAAAGTGAACAGCTGAATTTATACAGGCTGTGATTAAAAAGTGAACAGCTGAATTTATACAGGCTGTGATTAAAAAGTGAACAGTTGAATTCATACAGGCTGTGATTAAAAACTGAACAGCTGAAATCATTCCAGAACTTAGCCAAAGTTGAAATCTCAAAACAAATTCACTTTTGAACAAAAATGGTCAAAAATCCTGACAGATGGCAAACATTTAGCCAAAACAGAACACATCTAAATCAGACTTTCAGACAGGAAAAACAATCTTGCACTGTTTTGTACTGCTTAAAGAAAAAGATCAGCCAAAAATTACAACTGATATCTACGACTTTCTGGAGCGGAGCAGCATTTTTCATGTCCACTTTTAAAAAAAAAGGCTTTTCAAAAACATGTCTCCATTTTATTACAGTGCCAGGATATATCTCAGACATGTTATACAGTCGTTAGTGTTTTGGCTGGTTGCTAGCGCTTTGCTAGGTGATTGGTTGGGTTCTACTGAAAGGTAGTCAAAACAGCCAAACAGCTAGTCAAAACAGCCCACCTCTATATCTGTATGATCCTGAGATATGACCCTTCTAACCCGCTCCACAGATGTTTAGCTATCTGAAGACTCACCGTTCTTGCGCTCGTTGAGGGGCGGCAGCTTCTGGCTGGGATGCAGGGACAGCTCCCCCATCTCATGGGTCACCGCCTCACTCTGTGGGCTGGGCGCCAACAAGCCCACGATTCCAGCGTCCTCCATATCTCCTCAGTGAGGAGCCAAAGTTCTCGCTGGAGATCAGCAGATGATGTGGTCACAGGAACCTCCTCACGTCAGTCTCTATCAAAGACAAGGGCGAAACTGATTCAGCGAGGAGAAACAGTGAAAGCGCTGACCAGAAGAAACTCAGAAGAAAGCAGAAGTTATATATTAGCAGCAGACTTATATATTAGAAGTAAAATACCAACTCTGTTACAGATGAAATGGAGCTCCTGAAAATGATGTAATATGTCAAGGATATGATAGCATCTATAATCAAGCTAAATAAAAATACTGAAAACACAGATGTGTCGAATCTACAGTAAATAATGTTACCTAACAATACACAACCAATCCAAGGAGTCTCTCCACAGAATATGACTGTGTTTATTAGCTGATCGACCTCATGGTGCTGAATGTGAACCCTAACCCTAACCCATGCATAAAAACACACGCAGAGCACGATAACTACCCATAATGCCCCAAACCAAGACAACCAATCAGAAAGCTGAACTTGTACTCCAATAATCACTCTCACTGTGGTCTTGCACATCATTACCTATGACAACTTCCTGTGTTCTTCAGTGGTAAGTGGCTATTTTGCATTTCTTTACTCTCTGTGCTGTATCATTAAGCTTATTCCACATTGTGTTTATGTTCACTTTGCATACAATGTGCACGGATTGCAAGTCTGCCACTAGTCTGACAGTCACAGTTGCTAGGATACAGCAACCTCCCACACAAATAAACTCAAGCTGCTGGACTGTACATGGTTATATTAGGATAACTAATACATTGTGTGTATGTGCATACAGGGTACACACAGTTGGAAAAACCATGCTGATAAGAAAATTTGCACACGTATGTACGCATAATTTAGGCTTAGGCGGCAAAAACAACTTGTTCTGAACATTCGTAACTGTGATATCACACTGGTGTATAATGTCCACAATGAAGCGCACAGGGGAAGAGTTACGACACACAGAAGCACAACCAGTTTCCGTGGAAATGATCAATGACGCCTGCTTGTGCCAAAAAGTAAAGCACATCCCCACAATCTATATTCCACAGCATGAATGACTTAAAGTGCACATAAAATAAGTTGCACAAGTTAATGTCACGCCATTTGAAGTATTCAAACGGAGTAGCTGTCCATCAACTTCTGGCTTGTGTGCCAAGCGCTTTCACAAGACCAAATTCACTCTTAGCACACTGAACATAACTGAACACATCTACAAGGTAACATAATAATTAAATATAACAGTAATTAAACATTCAACACCTGGTTTACACCAAACACACATTAAAGACATTTTTCCACCAGTGAGATTTGACACACAGTCTAAGTAATGTTCAAATAACAAAGTATATCTTTCACCAGAGGAACACTGTGGTCAGCTGTTTCTGGCACGCCTCACTGTTAAAGTTAGCTCACTGCTCAATCATTTTCCATACAGCATGACGAAACCAAATACACCTCCATATAATCAAATAATCAAAGTCAATGATAAGCTATGTACCAGAACTGACTGGTTGATTTACTTATTTACGTGTACAATATTTATTAGCAATGTCACATTCCCAGTGTCATTGCTGAGGACATTTGTCAATTAAACACACATTTCTCTCATCGTTTCATGAAACAATAAATGTAGACTTTACATAACTGCTTTAAATACAGAAGGCTTGGCACAATTTCTCACGGGACTGCGCAGGCAAGCGAATGACACCACAGTGAGATTTGACCACACTCTGTGATGATGTCCAGCCATTGTCAATGTGAAAGTGACCTGTTTGTCAGATATGGTAGCCCATACCCCAAAACGTGACCTCGGCATTTAACCCACACACTGCAAGTCATGAAAACGCACCCCCCCGGAACAGTGGGAAGCACATTACTGCACCCAGGAAACATTTGGGGGTTAGGTGCCTTGCTCAAGGGCACTTCACTTGCAACCCCCCAGTGCTGGAATCAAACCAGCAACCTTCTGGTTACAAGCCCAACACACTAACCAGTAGGCCATGACTGCCTCTACGTTTAGACTTATGCTTAGCTTATGTTTATATTTACTGACACCCTCCATTTAAAATAAAAAATTGCTCTGCAAGATCTCAAAACGTTTCATTTTTAGAATTTGTTCTGTAGGATTTCTGGTATTCATGAAAAATTTCAGGAACAATGCGACATTTTCTGATTTCTTAAAGAATCAATAATCCAGTCATACTGGTCAAACTTTAATCAGCCAGGTGATGCCCATGTGTCTTGTTTTATGAGTAAACTAGTTCTTGTTTTATGTGTGTTGCAATGAGCAGTGGCATTGTTCTAGTAAAAAACAACAATTTGGTTTTCCTCTAGGAAAACCTGCCCTCAGTCACCAGCTGCCAGTTGGGGCAGCTGTGGCCTACTGGTTAGTGAGTCAGGCTTGTAATCAGAAGGTTGCTGGTTCGATTCCAGCGCTGGGGGGGAACAACTGAAGAGCACTTGAGCAAAGCACCTAACCCCCAATTGCTCACTGGGTGCAGCAGGTGGAACTTAAGGGAACTTGTCGTTTATAAAAACCTACTTATATACACTAACAATTTACAATTATGAAAGATCATATGTTGTGAGGAGATCCATAATGAGATACCCAGCAGTCCACAGATGTGAAAATATTGCATATCCAGTTATTTTAGGCCACAGGGTGATTCAAAACTTACACAATCAAGTGAGGTTGATCAAAAGACATGAGGTGAGCTATTAAAATTAAAAATCACAAGCGACAGCTGAGATTGCAAAAAAAACCAAACCAATCAAATAATCAAGAATAAAGCCAGCAGATAAGATCTCATTGCGACTGTGTTTCCTCTCCCTGACTGCCAAGCTGTAATGCTGCAGTGCTGTAATCACACTTCACACAAGTTAAAATCACAGTGCAGTGTATTTCCTGCACACAAGAACGATGACATTCTGATGTAGACATTCATCACTGCTGTTGACATGATGGAGAGATGCCAGACGTCCACTCACAGACCTGTCGATATACAGTTACACGTGTGTGTGTTAACTCTGAGTCTTTCATCTGGTGGGTTGTTTACTGTCATTCAGGCTTCAGTGTCAGCGGGAATCAATGAGAAAGATGCAAAAACCGTGTGTTTAACATTCCCGTCATACACAGAATTAGATGCTCCGTCAGTGTGTTGTTTCTGAGCCTGCAGCGTTAAAACATCTTACCATAAACATGTACAACAGCTGTACTGACACACACACAGATCACAGACTGTTTACACACAACATTAGATCAGCATGCTATCGGCTTACAAAAAGTGTCCCGTATCCGGACATACAGGCGATTTAAAGCAGCCGAGGCGAGTGAAAGGCACAGATTTTTTAATGTTTGGATGAAAGTTTATATATGGCAGCCGTGCTTCGTATTTGTCAATGACTCGAACTCATGTATCTCATGTCCCTCCAGCGCTGCCTCGTACCTTATTCCCCGCGCCTGTGTTCCGCTGACAGCCGTCCCGGGCCCGTGGTTTACTGCTCCATACGTCTCCTTCATGTGGTCATCCATGTACACAGGGACGGTTCTTGTTTTTCTGTGGGACTGAAGTTTTTTTTGAGGAAGTAAGATGGCTGCTGATCTTCACCTAGTGACGCAACGGTGTGAGAGGAGAGTCGCCAACAGGGGGCGCTACTGTCCTGTCTCATATCAACTGGCATGTTTCTGTTACTATTATTATTATTATCATTATTATTTAATATATTGTGATAGTGTTTCTCATTGATTTAAAGTTCAGATTCACTAAATGTTATATTTGTGAGTTTGGATGTATTTATACGCCCATCGGTACATGCGTATGTATTCGTGTATACATATATGTATATACACCTTTTGTGGCTGTTTTCTTTTGTTCAAAAATAATAGTATGGGAACAAAATGATTTTTTGTCATACTAACTATTCATTAATGTATTTGAATGTATTTATTTTTTTCTGATGCCAGACTGTGATAAACCTGACATATAATCAACAGATTATTAATATTACTAATTTGACGTCTTTAAGTTTTTTTTATCCCATTTATTCTCTGTATTTGTTTAAAGGAAGAAGTTATTGTATGTTTGATATAAGCTGGCCGTCAGAATCCATTGAGGTAAATGCGGACATTATATTTTAGCACAGACTTTGCTTACCAGAGACTCTACTGGTTAATAATAAGTCCCTAAAATAAACAACAGAGTTAACACTATTAGCGATTTTGACTGTGTATTAGATAAATATTGTAAAGCCACATGCAAATCATTCAGCAACAGTTTCGCTCAGTATGAATCAGTGGCTGCATTGCCATGCAGTGGCCGCGAGAGAGCAGTAGAGCGTCGGTGTACAGCACACAGAATCTACACAACAAATGCATTTAGAAAGCTATTATGAATTTAAAAAGTTTTGCACTTTGCATATTGCACAGAAAATATCATTCAGCAAAAAGAGCAAAATGTAAAATAAGCAGAATATCTATTTATTCTGGCTACAAATTGTTGATTGTGGTTTCTTGTCAGTTCTTCACAGAATACTTACATAAATATAAATTATATAACCTGATCGTTCAAGGTGCTGTATGGTGACTATATGTAAGATAAAAGTGATCTAACACTATATAAAATGTTCGCTTTCAACATTGACTGTCAAATAGTTTTAGTCTAATACTGTCACTATATAATTATTATATGATTATGATAAATTAAGATATTTATCTATTTCCTGTTTGTGTATCTCCTGGAGTTGTGTTCAGGAGACTCTAAATTCATCTTATTCTTTGGTTTCCTGTTAAATTACACACTGGAAACCTTGAACACCACTTGAAGAGTCACTCACTGTACAGCAGAAGACAAAAATGATCTGCTTTTATAGAGCTTGTTTTCTGAGGACACAGACTGAACACTTGAAGAAGCCCAAATGATGAAATCTAAATAAATCTTTTATTTCACCTGGTACAAAGTTTAATGTGAGCCATTCTCAAACCCCAGCATGTCAGTCAGTAAGGGTGAAGAGGAGGGAACAGTGAATGGAAGCAAACACACTCTGGTTGTGCAGCACCACAGTGACTGGAGGTGAGGAAACGTATGAGAACACCAGAAGCAGGAAAAGACGGAAGCTCTGAGTCTTGTCAAAGGGTGACAGGAGGCGTCTGCTTCAAACCCAGTTTGTCAAACCCAAAACGTCTAAATGTTCAACTTAAAGTAAACAGTAATTCTGTATCAGCTTATGAATGACAGCGGCTTTTTTAAACATCACACTTCTAACTGGCAGGTATGACTGAGAAAGGTGTGTGAGAAATCACACCTGTCTCTGAGACAGCCACGGCCTCCTGGAGGACAGGGGCGGGAGGGGGGAGGTCGAATTCAGTGACTAATTCAAAATCTGCTTCTTTAATAAAAAGGATTAATGTTCACATATGATCTAGAACATAGAAACATGCATGTATAAGACATGTTATGTTTTCATGTTGAAATGAGTCAAGCACTAATTAAAGATAATTAATCACAGAGCTCTAAAGCATAACCAACAGTGTCACACACAAAAGCATTGCTCTCATAGATTTATGCATGAGGAGGTAAATACCACATTATTTGGTCTGAACATTTGCTTTATCGTTTGGTTTTAGCCTCTTAGACTTAATGTCTTTATCTTAATGATGTCGTGTGTCTGCGTCTCATCTGGCCTGTGTTCTCTCTTTACCTTGTGCTCTCCACAGATGAAAACGCCTCTATTACTGTCCGACTGCAACAGAACACACAGACCGACTGACCACACATCAGTCAGACTGACAAACTGAAGTGCTCACTTCTAAGAAGTTTGGACCAAGAGGGAAAACAACAAGTTTTAGCTTTTGTAAAACACCAGACTTCTAATGTTTTGTAGAAAAAGACAGAATTTGAATTAGGGTTGTCATGGTTTTAGCAGGTTAGCTGGATCCAGTTAGTCTTTGCTAGTAGAGGTCATAACTACATTACGTATTTTATATGTATTCTAATGGAGTATTTTCTTTTGCATGGATCATATAAAGTGTTAACATTTTATTGTACTATATGTTACTGTACTGTATATGTTACTGTCCTTTTCCTACACCTCAGTTATTATCACATGACATTTTTGGCTCAGGTGATTGGTTAAAAACAAGGACAGAACAAAGATGGCAGATTTTCAGCACCATCTAAACAGATGCCATTAATAGGAGTAGTTTTCCTCAGATATCACAGACCTCCTATGATGCAGCATGGATTTATTTACACACTAGTTAAGACTGAGTTTGGGCTGTTCGGCAGGTGGTTATTATTGGTAGTTTATATGTCAGGCTGTTAATGGCCTGTGATTTACTCAGTGTAGAAGCTCATTCTGCTGTGTGACAAAAGCCAACCTGCTAAATGTCAAACGGCGTTCTGTTCTTCATCTGAATGCATCCACATGCGCAGCTGCCTGTCCACATGAGAAGCCAAGAGCAAGATAAACTCCACAAACACTACAAACTGACCAACAGTCTAAGAATTCCCACTCAAAAACAAACCTGTGTGACATACTGTGATTTATTGGTTTTACTGGTTTAAAAGCTGCAATCCATAATTCCTCTGTACCGCCATCTCTGTTTAAAACATAAAACTGCAGGTTACTTTATGTACTTTTCATTATGTTGAAGTCAAATGAAGCCAAACTGAGATTTCCCGGGAAATCCGAACCCAACAGAACCCAATTATAAATCATTATTATAAACTTAATGTTGTGAATCAGGGTAAGATAAGATCGTGTTGAACACAGATTTGTTAGGTACTTGCTCGATAACAGATTTTTGTTTATTTTTAATCCAAAAAGTTACAGATTGCAGCTTATTTCGGGTATGGGTTACCATATCTGACAAATAGGTCACTTTTACTTTTCACTTTAAGGATTATTGCTAATTTGAAGTGTATTCTTAAATACAAATCGCAAATCAATTTTTGCTTTTTGCACTTTGTCTGAACGTTATCATTATCTCAATCGTTTAATCGCACCCTGGCGCTTCTGGAAGCTTCTGGGTCAGTAAGTGTGAGGTAAGGTCAGCAGTTATGTTTGTGGTCCCTCACAGTAGCCCATGTCTTTCAACAGTTACCATGGTGATTGCCTCTTTCCTGCTTCTCGGAAGTCGGAAGAGAGGAATGAGCGGAGAGGAGCAAACTCATCAAACGGTCATCCACAATGTTCAGTGGTATTAAACTACCATTGTACAATCCTCTCTCTACATTAGTGTGATGAGCTGATTTCATTTCCGTGTTCAATTCTCCATCGCATTTGCATGATTACAGTGTACAGACTTGTAATCTACATATCAAAGATCAAACACTGTACTGGTTCATGATTTAAATGTGTGCTAATATATGCAGAAGGTGAAACTCCTTTTATTTGTGTGCAAACATCATGTGGAAGCGCCGACTGTTCACACAATGGCTCAGTAATGATATGCTAAAATGAGGAAACACAAAACAGCCTCAGTGACTGTTTGTATGTATTAAAAGAGCAGCGTGAAGCTTCTGTAAAATATAGACTAATGTGAGCGTGTGACAATGACAAGACATTCAGTTTTGGGTCAATTATCGATTTAAGACATACAGGTCAGTTTACACAACCGTGTCAGAATCATTATTTTAAAAAAGAGATCCTACAAATCACATATTCCTTACTTAGAACTGTCCTTAGAATGCTATTTGACATTGAAGTATTTATACAGATACTTCACAAGACAAAATATTAACAATTTACACACATTATTCTGTTTAAAAGTGTACACTTAGTAAGTATACACTTGGTACTGAATATCCTGTGTTATCCCCTTAAACATTAAGGATTTCATTCATTAGTTTCTGATGCATCCCTATTAT
>JAZGTI010008582.1:0-19954 GCA_036877585.1 Botia kubotai | reverse complement strand
TTTTTTTTTTTGTAGTTTCGTTGTCGTCCATTCAAACAATTGACGCCGAATTGCCAATTCCCGCAAAACTTAAAGTGAAAGTATAATACGCACGCATTTATAAGCTATTTAAAAGCAGAGGAAAAGAGGAAACCCCCACCCCCACGGTGATACCGGTATTAGCGGTGTTGTCATGTCGATTAACCGGTGGGGAAATTTCCTCATCGTCACAACCCTACCGGGTACCACTGGGTAGATATAGATCTGTACACAATTACAGTAGGATTATTGTGACTAAATAAAGTACTTTTGAAAATGAATAAACATGCGCAGCCATCTAAATGGTATTAGTCCGTTATCCCAGTCGAATGGTAATGACTTTGTCATTCACATGGTGCCTGTTCATGTAGGCTCAGGTCTCACTTTGTTCCATTTTACCTGAGATGGGTCCATTTGTGATGGGCCTCAGTCACTTTCCCCATTCACAATGTTTTTCTTTTTGGAAACACTTTACAATAAAAACTTCAAAATAAACATTTCATTTGTTAACATTAGTTAACTTCATGAACTAGCTTTAACTTTTCTGACTTGCTGACAATCTGACTTTTTACTCACATCTTACACAGATCGGAATTTGTTGCACGTGTAAACACAAAAATCCGCACAAGATTCTTTTTTTTTTTTTTTTTTAAATCTGATCTGAGCCACTTTCAAATGTGGATTTAAATCGGATACATATCTGATACCCAGACATGCATATCCGATTCACCTTGGCTATAATGTCACTGTTCCATGACAGATTGTGTTGAACATCATCATTTTGATGTGTACCAAACCTGGCTGCAATGCCAGTGCAAAATAAAGAGCATTAAAGCCAAATCTGTCGAAGCTGTCGTGTCACCCATGTGGAAAGCATTAAAGTCATCTTGATGGCAGCATTAAAAAAATACTTTTGCTTGTTTGTTGCTGCTGTTGGGTGTACCATTGAATGGCGCTCATGGAATCTTTTTGTTTGGAAGATTATTGTAAACGTGCGCATCGGATATAAGACCAAAACGAGACAAGATATGGACTTAAGAACGGATCTGAGCATTAAGACATGCAGTGTAAGCACAGTCATAGATATACCATGTGACTTAGCACTTAAAATGTGACCCTATTGCACCCTGTTGCCAAGAAAAACTACAAAGCTTGTTTAAATTATTAACTTTACAAAAAACACATACAAAGCATGTTACAGTGCCTTGCAAAAGTATTCATACCCCTTGAACTTTTTCACATTTTGTCACCTTACAACCACAAACTTAAATATATTTTATATGATAGACCAACACAAAGTAGCACATAATTGTGAAGTGGAAAGAACATTTTAAAAATTCAAAATTTTAAGCAAATAAAAATCTGAAAAGTGTGGCGTGCATTTGTACTCTGATACCCCTATATAAAATCCAGTGCAATCAATTGCCTTCAGAGTCCACCTGTATGTAATTTAGTCTCAGTATAAATACAGCTGTTCTGTGAAGGCCTCAGTGGTTTTTTAGAGAACACTAGTGAACAAACAGTATCAGGAAGACCAAGGAACTCACCAGACAGGTCAGGGATAAAGTTGTGGAGAAGTTTAAAGTAGGGTTAGCTTAAAAAATATCCCAAGCTTTGAAAATCTCAAGGAGCACTGTTGATGGAAAGATGGATGGAGCTAAATACAGGGCCATCCTGAAAGAAACCCTGATTTTTTTTTTCCAGATAAAAAAGATTTTCATTTGCTTAATTTTGAAAAGTGTATCATTTTCGTTCCACTTCACAATTATTTGCCACTTTGTGTTGGTCTATTACATAAAATTTAAATACAAAACATTTAAGTTTGTGGTTGTAATGTGACCAAATGTGGAAAAGTTCAAGGGGTATGAATACTTTTGCAAGGCACTGTAACATGCTTTGTGGGAGGAGGAACATTAAAATTAAAGGAATTATTAAAATGTTTTCTCATCTTAATATTTATTATCCTGCCATAAACCATATTTATTTATCTATGCAGAACAAAGCGCAACAAAAACAATGTTCTTGTGTAAGACACCTGCATTTTTATGTCTTAACCACTAGAGGGGCGAAAGTTATGGGTTGTATCTTTAACACACTATTGTCACTGTTAATTTATTGAGCCTGTATTTGCACAGCACAATAAAGAAAATTAAACATTTGAAAGTGTATTTGTACAGTAGTTTAATAGTTCTTGTTCTGTCATCTCTATTGAAAAATGAAAGTGCCATGTCAGTGGTACCTTTGTACGATAACCTGTAAGGGCTAATAAAACGCCTCTACAGCTATGAGTAGAACTAGAAGCTAGAATAAGTGCAATCAGAGCCTTAGGACTGCCCTTTATAAGCAAATCACATTCAGACCACTTTCTGAGGTGGTGTAGTGTAGTTGGCTTTAAAGTTTGTAATTTTTACATATTCAATTTAGACAAACCACTTTTAGACTTTCAAAACAAACTAGGTGTGAAAACTCAAGTCATCAATGTTATAAAAAGAAGTTTATCCATGATAATGTTTTGAAAGACGCACCATATTAACTAATTATAATATTACAGTAGCCATACTAAAGAACCTATTGTTGACATGGTACATTTTTAGTGTAATTTTTCATATATTTTCCCTCCAGTCTGGATTTGCTGGTTATGCCTGTATCTACTAAATGTGGCCACCAGTTCTGCACGTGAGTATAATTTTCAGTGGCTTTGGTATTATGGAATAGATTATATGTTTATATTTGTTTTATATGTGATTCATAAACATTTATAACTTAACCTTTTTAAAGTTATTTTCAGAGGTTTTTTTAAACTCGATTCAATTTTATTTATATAGCACTTTCTTATATAATGTAAAATAAAACATGTTCAACACAGAATACACAGTATTATTTCAGATATGTGTGAGATGTATATTAATAAAAACTATGTTTGTAGTTGGTTTATGAATAAAGAGTTGACTGAACCGATAAAAACACACCTCTGGCCTGTTAAACAGCAATTTGTAACTTTCTTGTACATAAACAGAGAGTTGATTATAATGATTTATAATTATCTATTGATTTAAAACTGTCAGGTCTGATTTTTTGACAATATGTCAATCACTGAGAAATGTTACCAACAGAGATGGCCACAGAAGCATAATGTTACTAATTGCAGCTATAACATTACACTGCTGTGACTGGGTAGGGAACGAAAACTAGGCCTGAGGTAGGTAGGTTTAATAAAGAAGTTCATCATATTCCCACTAATCTGTCTCAGTAGTTGTACCATCCTATTCCCCACCTTCTGGTCTGGATAAAGTCTGGCTGACTACAGGACCTTGGGGAAATGAAAGACAGACAGATTTAGTGTGGAGCCAGTACATCTGTTTTTATAAGAAGTGTCCCCGGTTCTGGTTCACCTAATTAATGCAGCCTAACAATCCCTAGGGGGCTTAAGTAATAAGTCTATAGTAATAGAGATGGGTCTTTAATCTAGATTTAAACTGACAGTGTATCTGCCTCCCAGACAATACTGGGAATATTGTCCCACAGTTTGAGCGGCAACTATGAAAAGGATCTACTAACCATGCTTGATTTAGAAATTCTGAGTATTATCAACTGGCCAGAATTTTCAGATCGTGGTGAACGTAAAAGACTGTAATAAGAGAGGAGATCGGTCTGGTATTGAGAAGCTAAACCATTCAGGGCCTTTTTTTTATTTTACTTTTTTTCCTATGATGCTTATTTAACTGGGCTAATGGTCATACATGTTTGTTCTTTAGAAATCACAAATTGTCAACAAACACAATGTGTCAACATGAAATGACTTTGTGTCATTGTTGCCATCTCGCTTTATATACTTGCATATTTTCTGACATCCTATTGGGTGCTTTATAAAATGAGTTAGTTGTATTGAATCCACCCAGCTGGATATTCATTAATCCTAATCATAAGGACCACCCTCGAGTTTTAGAATGTAATTGTATTCAGTCATTTTATTTATTATTATATGGATTATTTTTAAAACATATTTTATTCGTAAATTAAAAAACATTTTATTCCAATACATTTTATTCGTATTGGAAAAAAAATACAATGATCTCAATCTCAAGGGTTTTAATAATGCCACAGGACACAGTGACTTGAATATTTGAGTTTATTGCATTTCTTTATCAGATTTTGCATGATGAGGTTGCTGGAAAGATCTAAGACAAAAGAGGCCAGGTGTCCTGTATGTACCATGAAGGTAATAAAAAGGTAATGCACACAGAATTGATAACCTCTGTCGGTGTCTATACAAAGAGCAGAAAGTTCATAAACATGTTTTGCTTATGAATTAATATGTATCTGCTTTACTTCACTGTCTTTCCTTTAGAACCCTACAGGAGAACCCTGGGTTCCAGAGACTAGTAGAGGGACTACAGTACCTGGTTCAGTCTTATGAATTTGACACATGCACCAATTGTGAGTCTTTTCACGTGTGTACATACCTTGACTGTTGTGAAAATGAGCTGTACTTTTTATAAATTTTCTCTTAAAGGTTAAATTTTTACATCTTAATTTTTAAACACTAGATTTTTCTGGAACGCAGAGGAAGCAACAGAAAAGGTGACAGCCTAAAATGTGCAACTTTTTGTATTTAGTCACATGACACATTCACCCCACATTTCTCCTATCTATTTTTTTCTTGCAGTCGTATGATTGCTTACTATAATGTTACATTTGTCATTTTCACTTTCTTTGTTCTATCTACAGTATTGAAACTGGAAATCTGCATTATAGAAAGGAGAATAAACTCTCCAGTGAGGTGGAAAAAACACAGCACAATGATTTATCTCCGAGCTCCTCTGTGGCAGGTGAGACAGCACACTTACACATCGGCCTTAAAGTATTTAGACACCTATACTAAACTTAAAATGCTAGAATGTCTTTAAATTACATAAAATAAGTGGTATCTGCAATTGCAAATGTTACACAACTTCTGCAATTACTTTCTTGGAATTAAACAGCCTTTTCTGTTCCAATCATCCTCTGATACAGCAAAAGACAAGTTTGAACAGTTGATGGACTTCGAGAATTCATTGCCTATGGAAGAGGAAGAGGAAGTTGATATCAGTAAACTGACACCAAAATGTTTCGAGCTCTGTGACAATGGCATAATTACACTGGAGAAAAGAAAAGTGCTACAGGGACCAAGGTTTACTCATAACAGAACAAGTAAGGATGAACTGGACCTCCCAAGGAGAGGGTCTGTGCGTGAATTAGAGGAACAAGTGTTTGGGACTGTTTACAAACGAGACCGGAAAACTAGCAGGCATAGCCCCAACACAAAATTGTCACTTAAAACATACACTGGCCCTAACTCCTTGTGTCTGGCAGAGAAAAAAAAGAGAGAAATGACTGAAATCAACAATAAAGAAGCTTCAAACGAACAAATGGATGTTGAAGAACCAAAAGAGCTTGACGTGACTGAACTTCAGAAAAAAACAGTGGGTTTAAATATCTGCAAGTCTGGACAACTGGTAGTTAGTTGTGAAGAGCATGAAAAGGGTGTAATAGAATATTTAGAGAAAAAACAAGAGGGCAGAATTAAAAATAGAGCTGTGTTTGAGATGCCAGTAAAGAGACTTGGGACTAAATTGATGTCAGAGATGCAGGTTGATTTTCAAGATTTGAACAAAGATTCTTATTCTCTGAATGAGAATAAGAACAACAAATGGCAAAACAAGACACTGTTTAGGAAGAACAACGGCAACAATGCAATTAGTTTAAGCCAAAGAAAGGAGGCAAAATGTTCTAAATCCCTTGGGACTGATAATAGTGCCCTGGATAAGAATTTGGTAAGAAACTTTAAAACAATTGAGGCAGATGTTCATATTGAAACATTTTTAGGTAATGAAGAGCCACAGTGTCCTGACACTTTGTCAGCCAAAAGAAGTTTAAAGTTGCAGCTCTTTACAGAAGTAGTTCAGGGCACCCAGTGTAGGAAGCGATCTAAACAAGTCCATAAAGACTATAGATCTGGAAGTGTTTTGGCACCTGAAAATAAAAAAGCAAATGATACCATTGACCATGAACAAAATACAGAACAATTGTTGAGGACATTGAAAACAGCCAAAAGAAAGTCTTTTCACCTCGACAGCCCAAATGCTACATTCTCAGGTTTTAGAAACAGAAAAAATGATACACCATCAAATGTTTTTGAGCCCATGCCTTCTGAAAAATCGCAGCTGAAAAATTCAAGGAGTTTTGGAAGCGCTGACAGCACCAGCGTTTTTCAGTTACCAAGTAAATCGTCATACTTGGGAGATAGCCCTGTACATACATCTATGCAAAATTCAATGTTTACTGATAATTCTAAAGTTGTGGATTCTATCCTGCTGTTTCCTGTATCTAATGTTTTTGAAGATGAGCCACAAAACCAAAGCTGCACGGCTGCAGAAGAGAAACAGCGCTCTAAAACAACTCAAAGTGATCCAAAGACTTCAGAAAGCTCAAGCAAAAACCAAGGACCCGTGGCACAGAGTGACGTAGTCTCTTTAGGAAATTTTTGTCACTCTTCAGGAAACATGATGAACTCTTGTCCACAATCTCTGGAGTCCTCCATGACTCCAGATGGTCTTATGGTTGGTGATACTGGCCCAGTGGCTAATGGGAACTTACACAAGGTAAAGGAGAATAGTATAGAAGGTGTTTCTCTGCCAAATAAGATGAAAAAAAAGAGGAGAGCTCAAAGACTTTATTCATCTGATTCTGAGCTCAGTTCTGGTGAAGATGGTCTACTCTCCCTACCCCAGATATTAAAACGTCGCCCCTTAGAACTTCAGTCTTATAAAGAGCCACTTTTGGGATCTGCGATGTTAAACAAAAAAGGCCAACAATTTGATGACAAAAGAAAAAACTCAGGACTTAATACTTTAAGCCAGTGTAGTTCTTCCTTTGATCAGCCAGAGTCATGGACAGAATGCCAGGAAAGTGTTTCTGCTCCGGGACAAAATGATGTCACTGAGACTCTAGCTACCTTGCAAGATAGCAATGTTTCTGTTCTACTCCACAAAGATGACTGTCTTTCTGAAAGCCAAGGATCTGTTGATTTGTTTGGCACACAAGAGGAATGTACGTTTGTAAGATTATAGCAAATTTATAGTTCTTAAGTTTAGGAATCAAAAATATCTAATGCGTTAACCTTGTATTTTCTGTTTTAATACAGATGCAGTTGATGGGTTATCTGGTGATGTAAAACTTTCAGTTGACTCATTTCAGTATGAAGTTATTAATACACAGGTGAGGGTATGTTTGAATGTAGAACATTGTCTCCCAAGTGCAGAAATTTAAATGGGGTTGTGATGCTACCTGTAGGATACAGGATAATTTGCTTTAGTATTGTCACATTTTGTTGAATAACTCCAAAGATGTGAAGTAATGATTATTTACCCAGTGCAGTGTTTTACTTAACACTGAAGATTTTGTCATGATTGATTCTCATAATTGCTTCTCCTCTAGACCAGGGGTTTTCAACCTGTGGGGCGCCCAGGACCTGTAAAGGGGGGCGTGAGAACCTGAGGCGTTCACTCGAGTAATTATGAGGATGAGCTCTCGATGTTTTAGGCATCCACTAGGGGGCGATCTGATTAGTGCCGCAGCTAATTGTCAGGCAGCCGTTAGTAGAGTTCGTGCGGGTATATCCAGCAGGATGCCCTTCTGGACCTTTCAAGTGACCGTACTTTGAAGACACTGTTCGACTCAACCACACTGTCAGAATTCTGGCTGGCAGTGGAGTCGGAATACGCTGAACTTGCAAGACTTGCAATTGATGTACTTTTGCCTTTTGCCTCAACTTGGCTTTGCGAAGTAGCTTTTTCTGTATATACTTACATCAAAAGCAAGTATCGCTCACGCTTATTGACGGTGGAGGATGATTTACGGTTAGCCATTTACGATTTACGCGTATCCTAAAAGGTTGAAAACCCCTGCTCTAGACGACCTTCCTTCTGTTTTATGTTTGCATGTTTTTTATTACAACATTACATTTTTTTCAGCAAAAAGTGGAGATGCAGAAAGAGTTGCTTAGGCTGGAGAAAATGATGGTTCTGGTTTCAGAGGCTCTCTGTAAGAAGTCGGACTGCTGTTCAGAAGCAGGCAACACAGGCCATTCTTCTCAAACTCTGCTTGACCAACACTCAGGTATATGATAACATGAGATTTTGTGTAATATCAGAGGGATATTCCAGAGTACAGGTTAAACAAGTAACAGAATAACCTTAACTTTGCAATGAAAAAACAGGTAGCTTTCAGGGAATGTAAATAGCCATAGCAACTTACTCTTTGAACATAACCTGCTCCATTGTGACTCCAAGAGAGTTTATTATTGGATATTATTGGATAGTGTGACAGTGAGACTGAAAGATGGATTGTGTGTGTCAAAGTGATTAGTGTAACATTAAATAGTCAGTGATATAGTCAACTGCCTTACAGCAGACCAAGGCTATGTGTGGGTTTGTGTGTTTGAATTATTTACAGTTGAACCCAGATGAACATTACTTACATCAATGTAAGTATGTACAATTTTTGTGTTTTTTGGTAATCCATGATGTGCTTTGTTTAACCTGTAGTGTTAGGTTGTATCATAACCTCCCCTGACTAGAGATCAATTCATAGCTCCACAGAAAGAATTAGGTCTCTGGAGTTTCCCTTAAGCCAGGCACACACAATACAATTGTTAATAGTTCTTTGCGGTTGTTGCTTGTCAGACTTGCAAACATGATCATCACATTGGAAGACTATACCTCAAAATTTCGGACAATGCAAGAGTCATTAACCAGCTTTCGGCAAACATGTCAAAGTAGTGATCCAAGACCACAGATTTTGGCCTAGGATGCCAAGAATCTTTTAGGATTTTCAAATCAGATGGCCAAACTGTGGCCACAATCATATAGTGTGCACTTGGCTTTAGAGAAAGAAAAAAAACAACAACAAAAAAAACCCAAGTAAATAAACAATTTGCGTATACCTACATATGTACAACCATCCTGATACTCAAAATATAGATGAAAAGGGTTACAGGCTGATTAACCAGTAAACATTATGTAGAAGGGTTGGCAGGGGTGATCAGTCTAGGTCCAGCTGAAGCGTTTTAACGTAAGTGAGAAAGGGCTTCCACATTTTCACAAATGTTCTATTAGGCCCTTGTAAGGAGTGCCTAATCTTCTCTAGGCTTTAGAGTTTGTCAACATCTTTTCTCTCCCCTGATGATGTTTACATAGAAGTGATTACATTCACTCCAAGCATCAGGTTCAGTGAATGAAACACTTTTATTAAAAATAAAAACCTAAGAAAAGAATTACATGGTAAAATGTGTATGTTTGTATGTGCCTATATGTATAAACAATAGATCTAATTGGGAAGGAGTCAATTATGCATTGCACAGGTACACGCCTTTAAAAAAAATTCAATTTTTTTTACGGCGATGCCTTCAAACATCAGGAGCAGGATTGGGCCCCCCTTCCATAGAACTACCATTGGTTCCCCAAATAATTTAGTCAGTGTTTCTTAAAAAAAAACAACTTTTTTTTTTCTTACCTTTTGTAGTCTAAAGAACCGTTTTCCTTGGCAATAAACCATTTGTGAAACTGAACATCAAAGTGACGATGATACAGGGAAAACATAAAACATTATTAACATTATTTTTCTTGAACAAAACCAGAACTAAATAACAAAGGGAGAGAACAAAAAAAAATATAGCTTATTTAAATCTGCAATCTGTAACTTAAATCTGTAAACACGTGGATGTTTAAATTGTAACAACTACACACATTTGACGTTTTGGTTGAAAACGTCGCTTATAATACTGGTTGTATAATTATGTTGTATAATTATGATTAAGTCACCCAGCAAGTCATTGTAATAATCAAGTCTTCATGAATTAACTTTTGTACATTAATTTTGGTATATTTTTTTAAGATGAAAAATGCAGCTATATTGGAAATGTGGCTTTCAAAGGACAGATTGCTATCCAATAAGACACCCAGATTCTTAGCTAATGAAGCAGGCATTATAGCATCCTTCAAGAGTAAGACAGTATTCTAGGTTGTTCCATGTGTAGGATTGTGGTCCAATAATAAAAACGTTTGTAGAAAAAAAATTAATAATACAAATAATTTAGTAGTAGAAAGTTGCTAGTCATTCAAGTTTTAATGTTGACTATACATTCTGTTACTTTGAATTTATTTGTCTTGTTGGGCCTCGAAGAAATATATGGCTGAGTATCAACATGACAGTGAAACTAACTCCATGTCTGATTGTGTAAAAAAAAAAAAAATTCTGATAGTATCTATATTTTTGTTAAAGAAATTCATAAAATCATCACTGCTATGATATTGATAACTGTCAGAAGCAGTTGATGCTTTATTTTTGTTAGTTTCACTGTATTGAATATATTTCTAGGGTTGTGTATTTTCTGCTCAGTAAAGCTCTGTTTTCCAGGCTGCTCTCTTTAGGGTGTAAGTACACTTAATTTATGACTCTGTTGGGATGCTGTCCTTTATCTTCTTTACGCGTAGAAGAGCAACTGTGTCTTAAGATGTTAGATGAGAGGGTTTTAACATTTCGTTGCATTGTCAAGGTTTTCAAAGATATGTTATGCTAAGGAATGGAGACAGTTCAGGTAGATTGTTGATATAAAACAATCTTTAGTGGCAGAAGTTATCATTCTGCTGTTTTTGTAGCAAGAAGCTGACTTTGCAACCATAGATAAATGTATTAAACAGGACACCAGATAATGGTTTAAAATGTCTTCTGCAGAATATTAATGTCATCAACATTTACACCATAAGACAGTATTAAAAGTAAAGTAAAATTAAGTAAAGGAAGACAGTGAGAGGGTCTTGACAAATGGCTCTTGAAAAGGGTCTTGAAACTGATAGTTTAAAATGTCTTTGAAAGCCAACATTCCTAAAAAGTGCAGCAACCCTTTTATCTTTTGAACGAGACTCATGCTTATAACAGTAATTTCGGGGATAGACTATTAATGTAATCGTCTCGTTTTATCCACATTTCTGTCAAAGAGCACATCTAGGTTATAATCTGTGATTATGTCATTAACAAAACGGCAAGCAGATGGTTGGTTAAGCCAATCTGTTTGCTTCCTAACCTGGGTTCCAGTTTGTCAAGTATTAGTAATATTAATAGCAAGACTGTGTGTCAGATGTGTTCTAGACAGAAGAGCATCACCAACCCAGTAGGGATGGAGGCAGTTTTTATCAACAGGTCAGGTCTACCCCAAAATATTTTCCAGTTATCTATAAAACCTATAATATTCTGCAAACACCACTTAGACTTCCAGACGTTTAGTGGTGACAGTCTACTATGTATTTCCTAACAACCATAAGCAGGAAAAATTTGCTTTGATGCTGGGCAATCTGGCTCCTGGTAAACATTTGACTATGGTGGCTTGTGCCTCTATTTTCCGTTTCCATATAATAGTCTTCGATAAATGGGGTGCTTTCAAGAGGTTTCTTAATGGGTGTGTCACTGAGTATGGAGACCCTGTTAGAAACTGTAATCAGAACAAGACAGCAGTGCTTTGTCCTGCAGCAATGCTGTCTAATAGTCACAAAATTTCCCTGCTGCAGGGGGATATGCAACCGGGACCAAAGAAAGTGTGGACTTCCAAAGTCTGCTCTAAAACCTTATTACTCTTACTATCCTCAAGTAAAGTTTGGATGCGTGTCTCTAATTCTGAAATCTATCCCACAAAATTGGACCTGACAGCTGAAATCATAATTATAAATATTCCCTGCGCCCATTGTATGGCCCATACAATCACATGATCGATACCCAGGATGGCTAATGCTTTCTGCCTAAGGTCTCCAGTAGGTCTTGAGAGTATTTTTCTTTTGTTTATATGCTATTTTGTCCAAGGTCACACCTCGGGTTAAGAATCCGAAAGCTTGGCACATCAACATCAGCCCAGAAGAACTACACAACCACCCTCTTTAAACTCTTTTCCCCGCAAACACTTGGGGAACACTTTTGCTTCTTTTATGTATTAAAAGCATTCTTTTACTTCTAAAAGCAATAGCAAAGCAATAGTTCACTTGTCTTCTCTGTAATTCACTTCTCTGTAGATTAACTTCTGAGTTTTATCATTATTCATTCATGTTTGAGCATTATTTAATCATTATTTTAAGAGTAAGTGAGTAAGTTCAGAAACTTAGAGGTCAAGGATAGTACAGATTATGCAGTTTGCTATTATTGTGTATACATTTAAGCAGAAATAGTGAGCATCTGAATTCCTCACAGTGGTCAGCGCCATCTTTACACAGTGTTGGGTTATCTAAAGTAATTTTAAGATGCTGAATTTGTACTGGAGCAGGTGTAATTTGTAGTAACACTGGGATGGGTATCTTGAGATGGGGAAATGGAAAATGTATGGAAATACAGTAACATAGCTGCTGTTTATAACATGTAGCTAGACATACAGGGTTATGAAATGCATTATATGAATGCTTGGCTGGAGAAATGTCTTTAATCTAGATTTGAAATGGGAGAGAGAAATGGGCCCTGAACATTGTTAGGAAGGCTATTCCAAAGTTTTAGAGCTAAATGCAAAAATGTTTTACCTCCTTTAGGGGACTGCAATTCCAGGTATCACAAAGTCCAGAGTTTAATGATTTTTAAAGAGCATGTTGGCTTGTAGTGTGAGAGAGTATCAGTTAATTCCTTAAAAAGGAGGCCTTATAACTTTGTAAGTAATGTGGAACTTAACTTCAATTTTATTGTCTACGCTGGTTACCTGTTATGTTGAGTATGTTTTCTGTACCTGGTTAGAGCTATAGCTGCGGCTTTTGGATTATCTGTAGCTTGTTTGAGAATGCTGAATAACCACTTATAAGTGCATTACAATAGTCCAATCTCGAGGTAATAAATGCATGAGCTAGCTTTTCTGCATAAAGAGTGTCAAACTGTGGAACATAGGCAATGTTTCTAAGGTGGAAGAAGGTTGTTTTTGTAGCATGAGATTTTCCTAAGACAAGTTGCTGTCTGATATGTCTTCCAGGACTTTTAACTGTATTGAATGAGGTGATAGTACATGCTTCTAGAAGCTTCTGTTTATAGGTTTTTGGTATAATACGTGTTATCTCTGTCTTATTTAGATGAAAAAAAAAATACTGCATTTTAACACTACGCGTGCTGATTGAATAAGCAAAGAATGCCATTTAGAAAAGTTAAGCGCAACCAGGAGCAGCAGTTTAACTCCGTAACAAAGTGTCTGCAGAAGAGCAAAAAGTTTAAGATTTTATTTATATTTGTGAATTTAACTATTCAAGATACTGTTGTTATTGTCTTAATTTGTCATGACAGATGTTTGCATCATGACAATCACATGATCCAGAGACACTCATGACAAAAAGTTATGGAATTCATGCTGATTGTTCGAATCGTTCTCTTATATCATCAACCAATTTTGACGGCAAGCATAAAATGGAAATCAGGCTGTATCTTTACAAAACATATGTATTTAAAACATTGTAGGTGTCATTGTCACAACATCCTGACAGCCTCATTTTGGTTACAATGCCACCTATTGGTGAAGATATAAATTGTATAATTGTTGTAATGGGTTTTACTTGTTTTCTTGAACTGCTTTTTCTAATCAGAGATAGTGTTGAACAATGAACTGATACTAGAAACATACCGTGATAACCTGCTGTTATAAAAGTACTGTTTCACATTTTATTAGTACAGATACTTTAGGGATGACAGTGTTTTAATAAGAGCCATATTTTCTGTTTTGCATCACAATAGGGCTGTGTGCCCTTTTTTTTATTTATGAATAGAATAAAAAGAACCGTAATTTTGTATTGATTCCATGGTATCAATTCAGTATAGGTATTGAAATATTTTACCAGGGTATTGTACTGAAGTCATAATTATAGTACCATGACAACACTAATGAGAGATGTCCCTGAAATTACTGATTGTAGCTATATTAGTCTATATCTTTGTTCAGTATAGCATTGCACTGTACTGCCTGTATTTGTAAATTTGTACAGTTAGAATGCTTCAAATTCCTTGTAAGTCATGTATAAGTTGGCCAAAAAAGCTGTATTGTGCTCTGTTCTTACTTTTTAATCTGATTTTCATTTTGACAGGCACTGAATGTATGCAGGAGGTTTGCAAAGGAAAAAAAATGGAAAGGTACTGAAAAGACTTCTTTAAATTTGAACTTTTTTACTGCTAATTTTCAACATTGATGATTCCATACCAATTTTGTTAGATAACACATTTTAGATACTTGCTCAGGTAAAACGGTTAAGTTTTACAATTTCTCTTCCCTACTGCTAATATGGGATGATTTAACAGGGATTGCTCAGGTGACCTGGAGACTGTTCAGTTGAAAGCTATTAGCAGCAAAGCTCAGGCTAAGAAAGGTAAGATTGCAGCGGTCCAAAAATGTAGCCAACCCTGGCAGCAGTTAGAGGGACTGCAACAGAACACTTGCATACTGCTTTTCTTTACATAGTGCTGTGTATTTGATTATACTGATATTTAACCGACAGAGCAGTACTCTGCTAGAGGAGGAACACAATCCCTTAGCAATGGACTCTCATCTCAAATGAGAGTCCATTGCTGGTCAGGGGTAAAAGCAGCAAACTCCAAACAAACACAAAAGCCAGCAGACTGGCATGAAGAGAAAGGAGTTCAGAGAAAAACCTCACCTGCTCTCATGAAGATCAATGGCACGGGTGACATAGGCACGTCGTGTGGAGTTGCGGGATTGGTGGCGTCTGGTCTCACTGCCAATGAAATGGTGAGATAATTACCTTAACACGTTGTTAATCTGTTTTTAAAAATATAGGTCAAAATAAATGTAGAAATGCAAGGTCACATTTTCTTTGCAAAATAATTACTTAAGAGATGTTGTCATTCTGTAATTTCTCTACAAATTATTTTTATGCATTTATTACCTGTACGGTTAAACACCTTGTGCATCACACCAAACATAACAATCATGCCATATATGTAGGTACTGAATGAATCAAAACTAACAAGTAACAGTAAATCTGTTTACAATTTAGCATTTTCAATATCTCAATTTCATGCTATTTCAAGCATGTTAAGCACTTCAAATACATTTAAATTTAGTTTTAAAATTTGACTCATTAACATCGCAACAATATTTAAGACAAAGTTGTTCTGTCTGCTGTGGAGTCAAGAAATCTGTAAATATGATTAAAAGATTAATATAGACCTTAATATAGCCATTTTTAACTGTTGCTTGTTTTGGGGAGTTTTTGCCTTTAGTCTTCACTTCAATTGGTGAAATGCATGTTCAATGGGATTTAAATCAAAAGACTGACTTGTCTTGACTAATTTGGCTGTGCGTTTTGGGTCATTGTCATGTTTCAATATGATGCATTTTCCAATGAGTCTGGTGGCATTGTCTTACATGGGCAGCCAAGATGGTTTTGTACACTTCTGAATGTATTCTGCTGCTGCCATCATTTGTTAAGTCATTAATAAAGATACTGTTCCAGAAGCAGCCATAAATGCCTATGCCATGACACTACCTCCACCTTGCTTGACTAATGAGGTTGTATGCTTTGGATCATTTGCATTTCCTTTTTTCTTCATACTTTTGCTTTCCCATCACTTCGATTTAATCTTTGTCTCATCTGTCCATAAAACTGTTCCAAAACTATTGGCTCATCCCTGGCTTTTTTGCTAACTGTAATCTGACCTTTTTTTGTGCTGATCAGAGGTGTGCCATTTTTCATTTTGCTGTGTAACCTCTGTAATTCTGCTGTCGAAGTCTCCTGCGAACAGTAGATTGTGAGACCATCACCCCAGCTTTTTGTTAGTTGGTTGTGATTTCACTGATACTTAATGGTTCTTTTTCACGGCTGTTGAGTTTAATCTGTCATCAGTTGCTGTTGTTTTTCATAGCCCTGATTTGGCTATGCCTAATGCTTGTATTTTTGCTTCATAATAATCTTTTAATCATATCTACAGATTTCTTGACTCCACAACAAAACAATTTTGTCTTACTGTCTTAATTCTTATGAAGGGCACTGTACGCACCATAATTTTGTGCCCTGTACCAGGGGCCGCTTCCCAGAAAATGATAAATAGTTGTCAGATGCATTTAATTCCCAAAATAATTAAGGACTGTTTGAAAGTCTGTTTTTGGCAAAAAATGGGAATCAGGAAGTCTCTAATATATACTGCATGCATTGGAAAACTGGTGTCAAACTTGGCAAGTATGTTTATTGTGGTGGAAACAAGAAGTGGATTGAGTGAATTGCACAACTTGGTGTGTAGCATCTAGAGACAATAAAATGTTATGGAATTTGTGTCAGTTTGCTTGAATTGCTTACAAAATGGACTTGGCTAAAATGGCTAAATCTTTACAAAACTTACAAAACAAGTACTGATTTAAAACGGTTTAAAACAAGTTTCCAAATGTCATTGTCACATCATCCTGACAGTGTCTTTAATCATCCTGACAAGTTATCTCACAGGTGTCCACAATACTTCTCTTACTGATGTTGACACACATGACATTTCTGGTCACAAAAATTGTTCTGCCTTTCTTAATTTTCTGAAGAATCTGCTTTTTCAAACTCCTCTTAGGCTGTTTGTTTGATTTGCGCGAAATTTGGTATGTAGCATCAAGAAACACCCATGACAAAATTTATTAAAAGCTTGGATGTGAGGCTGTGTCTTCACAACAGTTTGGTGTATTGACAAATGGTATTGACACAGGCAGCAATACTAAATTTGCCATATTCTACCAAACTTCCAGTCTGAAAAAGTAGATTTTATTCAACATTTGTCCAATCTGTACAAAATTTTATATAGCGAGATGGTTTTTAAAAGCTTTATGATTAATCAAACAGTTCTCGTATACACGCCAACAAATTATAACGTAAGCACATCAATAGGACTTAAGACTGTATCTTCATACAACTATTGACACAGCACTTGGTATGTGTCATCACTACCACATCTTGTTCACAATTTGGTGACAGTGCCGCGTATTGGTCATAAGCAATTTTATTGTTATAATAATTTTCAAAACTTCATCAAATATGTCGTGTTTTTTCTGTGCCCTTTTTGGGCTTGACCTCGAAATTGCTGCTTATTTTCACATTTCTGTCTGTGCAGAGTATAGTGAAGAAATTTGCCAGGAAGATAGGTTGCAGTTTGACAAAACAGATGACTCCGAATACAACCCACATCATCATTAAAACAGGTCTGAACTTTTAAAACAATTTTAGACATCAGTGCATAGGCTGATTAACAAGCTTTACTGGTTTACAGCTGCTGTAAACATAGAAAAGAATTTCTAGAGAGCAGTAAGTAGTTCCTTAACAAGTGTTTGTCAGTGTTTTGCATACGTTTTAAATGAGCATGTTAAATCCTGTACAAAGGTAATTTGTTTTTAATTGACATCAGATGAAGTAATTCTTAGTAACCTTGAAATATCCCTAACAGACAGATTTCTGGTTTGTGAACGCACACTGAAATACTTCCAGGGGATTGCAGAAAGGAAGTGGGTGGTGAGTTACCAGTGTAAGTACTAATTGAAATATCTGCTTCCGTTGGTGTGTAGAAGAGCAATTCCTATAAATCATCAATGCTATTCGTTTAAATTACTGAACACCACTCTTTTTAATAGCGGAAAGATTATATAAATCTTCCTATGTCCACAGGGGTTTACGAGAGCTTTAAACAAGGAAAAGTTCTTGATGAAGTATGTATGTTTCTCATATTTTTCCTAAACATTTTACATTAATTACTGTAATACTAAAGTACATATACGAGTATGTCAAAGTACACCCAGTTACAGTTAATTACAAGAACAAATTTTCAAAAATGAGTTCTTGTAATTTTCACATTCTTCATTAAGAAACCATGATGTATGGTTTATTGGAATCTGACAAAAAATGAAAGCTGCACCAGTTGTCAAAAAGAGAGCAAAAACAAAGCGGCGGTTTTTCCATTCATTATTAAAACAAGGACTTAATAAACCAATTTTTGTGAACCTCAAATTAGACCAGAATTGACATTTCACTAGTTTTGCCTATAGGTTATAATTAACCCATGCACATTCCAACTCATTTTGGCAGCACAATCACATGTAGTATGATATTCCAGAAATACATCATCTACCATGTTTGCATTGTCATGTGACACAAAAGTTTATTTACCAACAACAACAAAAAATACTCAGGTGTAACCCCTGGCTCAGTTTTTTGTATTTTCTTTGTTTGTTTCACTTTTTGAACTTGGCAGCTCCTCAGCTTGCGTGGCCTCCGATGCACACTTTAATATCTCTGCAGAAGCAGTGGGGTTGCCACCATAAATGTGGCAAAATAATTGCGACCTGTTCTGTATTACCCCCCAGTCTTATCAGTTTGTTGCCCTTCCACACCAGGTACCATTTGAAGTTTGTGGTGATGTTGTTAGTGGACACAGCCACAGTGGACCTCTGAAAGCCAGAAAAACCTCTGATGATAATGTAAGTCAGAGCAGATTACACACATTACATTCCAATTCAAAATAAAAAAAAACATTTAATATTGTGATGGAAAGCCTGTGAGACATCTCTTCATCTCAGTGTTTTAATGCTTTGCTGTGGGCAAAATAGACAAATTTTGTTTGTTTGTTACTTAAAGTAAGGGTAGAAAAAATCCCTTAGGAAAAGTTTTTATTTAGGAGTGTTGCAACAAAACAGCACACCTAAGTGTTTATACTAAGTTGGGGTGTAACAATATCCCAATGTCATAGTTTGGTTTATATCACATTGGAGCCACGGTTCAGTTCAGTTCTGTATGCTGTGGGGGCAGGCTTCATGGCATGGCACAGCAGTGCTAAAGAATAGTAGATTTACTTTTAATTCTTCATAATACTTGAAAAAACATTAAAAACTATCCCTGCATTTTTAGTAGGAGCTACTTTACTAAATTCTATGTTTTTGTAGGTTTTTTATTTTTGCATTACTTATTATTTCAGAACAGTTTAACAAAGAATAAAAGTGTCTTCCCGCACTGAATTTTAGGCACTGGTGTATAATAATAACATGGGTGTTGTATCACTGTTCTTCAGTTTGGTTTTGAATATTGTTACACCCCTAATATTCAATTTTCAGTTAAATTTTATCTATGTAGAGCTTTTTACAGTGTTGCGTTGCTTCAAAGCAACTTTACATATAAGAAAAATAAAACAAAAAATAGAAAAGTGGTCAAGCATGTACACACGTAAGGTGGATAACAGAATACAGGAATATTAAAATTTGCAATAATACCATAATGAGATGTATAGTAATAAAACTAATTAGAGATACTAGGTTTGTAGTTGTTTTATGAATCAAAGAATTAACTGTACTTATAAAAACTACCACACATTTGTACCATTTAAATGCATGTCATTACACGTGAAGGCTTGTACCCCGCTCAATGGTCTCAGAGAAGGTAATGCATTCAGACTGCCTACTAAAACTATGTACTTCTGAGACTGTAACATTTAGTCAATTAACATGATAGATGAAAGGTATCATACTAAGCAAGATATGCCGTTCCAACTTACATGGAGATGTAAGTTAGAGAAAAGAGGTAGCAATTTATAGGACAATACCAAGTATTTTGCAATAATTCTGTCAAAACATGGCAACTGGTAAAACTTCAGTGAGATTTTGTAACTGCTACAGTTTAATCAACAAGTTGTGGCAAGTTACAATACTTTTGTAATTTTTTTTTTTTTTACTTTATTTTTATAAACTTCAACACAATAACAAACTTACAACGCTCCTTCGTGGGTACATACATAAATATTTTTCCAAAATATTACACAAAAAATGAAAAATAAATTGAATAAATTTCAGCCTCGTCAACTAGTTACAAAATAAGCAAATATTTGTAAGCATGTATATGAGAGTATTTGTGGTCGTACATTCATA
>JAZGTI010008581.1:0-19958 GCA_036877585.1 Botia kubotai | reverse complement strand
ATTCCCCAACAACGCCGAAAGCAACACGGTCGAATACCATGAGGTTTGATTTCCATCCGTGCGACGCGCTCTGTATCTGGGTAGAGACACAAACCCCGGCGTGGACGCGTTTCATGGTGAGTAAATATTATTAAAATAATATTGTGAAATTACAGCCACGGATGTATTTTGACGTGTGTGATTCCCATTTCCCTGATGTGTATTTAAAATGCACATTCCCAGGCTGGACTACAGGGGACGTATGAATAATAATCTCGGCTTAATGCTATACCCGCCGACCTGCATAAACAACACTGCGCAAAGAAACGTCTTTACGTTCATGTTACCATTGACGAAAACAAACAACAATAATAACGATCGTTATTATTATGTGTCATAGTGGTGCATCTTATTAACATGTTTTTCTCATAAATGACACAATCATTTGACGTGTGTTTGTGACTCCTTTTGTCCTGTTCACCATGCAAATGCCGTCAGTTGTGTGCTGGGCTGCAGACTGCGGGCAGCACGGTGGTGCGTCTGGTTCTGTTGTTCTCAATGCGGATTGCATGAGTCTGCAGGTATCCGCAGGTCACCCAGAACTCAACGCCGTTAAATGGATGCTGTCAGAGACCCGATGACAAATACGCGTGCTGCTCAACGTGCGAACCGGTTTGAGGAGAAAAGTGCGGCGTTTTGACGCTGATAGCCTCTAGTGGATGCGGGCCACGGGTGCAATTGACATGCACCGCTGCCTAATGCCTTTAAGCAAATGTCATTTGTTTTCTGTCTTGCAATTCATTTGCAGCAGATGGATAAATAATCGTTTATGGTAATCGGCGGCATGTCAAAGGGGAACTTGTATTTAACACAGAATATTACTGGTAATATCTTAATACAATTAAAGCTCATTTTAAGGAAGAATATGATAATTGAGAAGTTTCATTGTTTGGTCGATGTTTATAATGACACGGGCGATGATGTTTTTTTTCTGACGCAGGTCATGCATACCATGCAATAATGATTTACTGGCTCTATTATTATACTGGCTCTGTGTTTTTACATCATCGCTTTGCTGCCTTTTGTGTGAATGTGTTTGTGGTTTGAGCAGCGCTTTCACACCCCTGTGGTCAGATTTTAATTAATGACTCGGGTGGTGAGCTGCTCCACACGACCTACTGTTCTTCTGCACCAACAAACATTTACAACGTTTTCCCAGCAGACTGGATTTTTGTCCAGGATGTCCAACAGCTGCCCACATGCGTCATTTGGATGATTCAGTCAGATCGAATAACCAACTTCATGCTGATTTAAACACTAACAAAAATACCATAGTCTTGTTTCCCCTGATTGTTTGATCTAAATGTCATATGTATTGCATTGCATTAAAAAGATACATCGATTTGACTTTGAAGAGGTTAGATGCTAGATTTACTGTTGATTTAAAGTGTTGATTTACAGTGTTGTGTGCTGATTCATCTTTTCCAGCCAGGAATGTCCAGAACAGATAAAATGTTCTGTTCGTACATCAAAGCAGCGCCATGTGTGTTGCTCACACTAGCAGATTTTACTGTATACCTACGGCCCTGCTAAATGTCACATCTTAAAATGATTTTTTAAGATAAAGACCCTTAAACCATGGGTTAAACAAATGATAGACATAAAAAATGTGATGCCTTTAGACACTCTTGTTTCATTTAAAAGATAAACTGTGCCATTTCTGATTGATTTTATGATGAAAATATGAGTTGTGCTTACATATATGCAGGTTGGGTTGGTTGGGATACTCAGACCAACATTTTATTAGTGCCACTGGAACATATGCTTTTAGTCGAATCTATCTACAAATAGGTTTACTTGACATGGTTTTCATTCTTGTGTTAAGATAAGAAATATTTCATATAGGAAATATTGCTATTGCAATTAGGTGGTATTGAGGAGGGGCATGCTGCATGGAGAGCATCTGACTGGCCAAACAAGTTTAGGGTGCATGATGAGTCATCAATATTTTTGGTCCATTTTCCCAGAGGAGAGAAACTTATATGTTATGTTTAAATAATAGGCAATATTTGTCATGCACACTAGCATTTAATTACGTTAATAGACATGGACTAATTGCTGTCAGTGATTTTAATTTAATCAATTTTAACTGATGGAATAATCTGAATGTTCACATTATATGCAAAATCAAATATCGGATGACTATTTAATATTCATTGTGTAGATAATGTCTGCATAAATGTAGAATAATCGGCATTTCACACGTGTACAACGCAGTGTTTACACACAATCTTGGGCTTTCTTGCAACCACAGAGAGGATAAGTCATCTTTTAGAGTTAGTGAAGGAGACAGGCGTGTTCTGGGGGGAAGATGTGTTGCTAGTTTCCCAAGCACAAGCGAGACCTGCAGAATGGAAATGGCATGAATATTCTAGTGGTAAACTGGTCTGGCAGAATGGGAATGGCATGAATATTCTAGTGGTAAACTGGTCTGGCAGAATGGAGATGAAAGGGCTGCGTTTCACCTCCAGTGACTTTGCCTTCCTTCTCGTCCTGTGTCTGTGCGTTCCTGGCTGCCGCTCGGATAACCGTGGAGCTAGCAGAATGACAAAATAGCTTGCGTCTGGAAACAGACGAGCCAATGCTGTCTCACAGTTTTAAATGGCTGTGTAATGAGGAGTAACAAGGGAAGTTCGTGTCAGAATCTAGTGGCCGTTGAAGCAGTACAGCATGCTGCCACCTTTGAACGATCAACATGCCGACAGTAAGATTGACAAATGATGGGCAGCGTGTTCGCAAATGTTTGTAGCCATGAGGTGATTTAGAGCAAACACACTCTAATCTTCTGTATCCAAACGAATGAGCTTTTGAACAGGGATTCTGTGCTACACATGCAGTGGCCCGAAATGCCTCACAACAAGGTAGTGATTTTTATTTCTAATGATTTACAGCTGAGCTGTAACATTATATCAGTGAGGGATATTCTGCGTTTACATGTATTTGCTTTAAGTGACATGAGCTAGCTATGAATTTATGTCAGATATACAGACTGTGTTTGATGTCTGTTTTATAATGTCTGCTTTAGAAAGTGAATAATACCTTTTCTGAGCAGATTTAAAATTTGCAGTGGGTAAAATGGGAAAAAATTCAATAGACTTAGACAGAAACACCTGGCAACCACACAGAACACCGTCGCAACCTGCATCCAGTTTCACTTCTTGAAAAGATTTAAAACAAAAACATGATCATTATTATACCTTCAGTGCAAAATAGGCACTTATAAATTGCTGAAAGATGGGCTGCACTTTGACATTGACCAACATTGTTTTCTAATACACTACGTGGTCAAATATATATGGATTTCTACTAATGGGTTTGGCTATTTAAGCCACATCCATTATTAAAAGATAAATAAACTCAAGCAGGTTTCCATACATACTCCTTAGAGAAACCGCTTAATGGCAGTAAAATGGCGCATACCAAGTAGCTCACTGACTGTATAGGACTGTATAGGATTCCACTAGGGGAAATTTTTTGAGGAAATAACGTTCACCATTTTCGTTTGAAGATCGTGTTGTTTAAAGGTCTGTATGTAATGTTAGGTTGTTACGTAGCTGCTAATCAGGTCTGCCTTGTGCGAAAAACTGCGTTATTATAATTACAGAGACAGACATACTGTAAAATGGTCCATTTAACGACGAGCCCATTATTTAATATGTTCCGAGTCATTGTGTAATATTACGTAAGACCTCGGCACCCAAACACTGCGAGGTTGCGAGGCTACTGGGGCATAAAGCGAATTGTGAGATTAGCAGGTTAGATAAGGGTAAGAGAAATCTCCCTCCTCAGAGAACATTTTTCCTATCTGCAGGATAATTACATTCCCTGCGGCAGGACCAGGACACAGGGCAATCTGTAGTAATGTTCCAGTCATTGAATGTTCAGTCCCCAGCAGGGAAAAGCCGTTTTAAAATTGAAACGCATTTGCTTGACTCGCTGTGTTCTTTATGATTACAGTAATGCCAAGTGCTTGTCAGCAGCTGTGCTCACGCCTGTTCCCGTGCAAGAATGAGCTCCTCTCCTGTCGTCTCGCGCGTGTCCGTTGATATCCTGGAGGAACTGCAGCTCTTTGCGGCTCAGAACCTGGAGAAGGTCGAGGTCAACAAATACTATGAGGTCATTCGGGAGCTTGGGAAGGGAACTTATGGGAAGGTGGACCTTGTCATTCATAAGATCAGAGGTACAGCACAGCTGGCCTGAAGGAATAGTTCACTGATAAATACAATTTATGCCATTGTATACCCACCCTTGAGGCTTTCTAAAAGTCTCTTTGCTATTATTTTTGTTCCTTAAACAGCTATTTGTAACATAATCGCTTGTTTTTTGGGCTTTAGGCAGCAGGATGGCTCTGAAATTTCTAAAGAAGAAAACGACCAAGCTGAAGAGTTTTTTAAGGGAGTACAGCATCTCCCTTTATCTGTCCCCGTGTCCTTTCATAATCAACATGTTTGGCATTGCGTTTGAAACGGAGGAGTACTATGTTTTTGCACAGGAGTATGCGCCATCTGGTGATCTGTTTGACATCATTCCTCCACAGGTAATGGCACGTTGTAATTTGACACCATAAAGCGTGACATCACAAAAAAGCATATGACATCAGTATATCATGTTGTTGCATCAGTGACTGATTATTGCTTGCGTTTTTTCTTACAGGTTGGGCTTCCGGAACCAGTGGCCAAGCGATGTGTCCATCAGGTGGCCATTGCGCTGGACTATCTACACTCCAAGAAGCTGGTGCACAGAGACATCAAGCCTGAGAACATCTTGATCTTTGACAAGGAGTGCCGCAAGGTCAAGCTGTCAGACTTTGGCATGACGCGTCGAGCCGGCTCGCCGGTGAAGCGTGTGAGTGGAACCATTCCTTACACGGCCCCCGAGCTCTGTGACACGTCCAAGCACGAGGGCTTCTGCGTGGACTACAGCACGGACGTGTGGGCCTTTGGGGTTCTGCTCTTCTGCATGCTCACTGGTAACTTCCCCTGGGAGAAGGCCATGCCCTCGGACACCTTCTATGAAGAGTTCGTGCGCTGGCAGAGGAGGAGGACAGGCACGGTACCGTCGCAATGGCGCCGCTTCACGGATGAGGCCCTACGAATGTTCCGGAAGCTTTTATCCCTGGAGCAGGAAAGACGCTGTTCCGTAAAAGAGATCTTCGCCCATTTCGGCCACCGCTGGATGCTGGATGGGCAGGGCGGTGGAAGCCATCATCAGGCTGCGCTGAACTCTTCATCTGAGGAAGAGGAGCTGCTTGTAGACCGTATGAAACAGCAGACCTTGTCTCCAGGGGCCTGCACAACCAAGAGCAACGTGATGGAACCAGGAACGGCTACGAGTCACCACTTCACCTCCGTGTCCACAAACAGTTCCGTGTCTTCCACCAATAGCTACGAGCGCTCAGCCAGAGACAGCCCGCCCAGTAGCCGCATACTGGTTACCACCCCTATAGAGATCTGCGTGTAGAGACGTAAAAGAGACGTTTACGACTTCCTCACAAAGTAAACGTACAAACGCGAGCAGACGCACTCACAAGTGACTAAAACCTCAAAACACTTGCACACTTCCCCAGGAGTTTGCAGATTAAAATAGTGCTACTACATAGGTGAAAAACTAAAATAAGCAAAAAAGTTTTCAGTTGTGGTTAAGATGAGCTTAGCTTGTGATCAGTGTCTGTTTGATTCTCCAGTGTTCAGCGAGTTGTAAAAACGAGACCAGCTTTTAGCTGTGCGTCTTTGCTAACATTCCTTATAGAGATTTACGTACTCCTGCAGTACAGTCGAGAGAGAAAGTTACACTGAAACTGTGAAATGCTGTCCAGGTAGGAACTTTATATTCATGGATAAGCAGTGAACCGATAAATGAGTGGACTGAAGCAAACATGTATACGCTCATAACAGCTTGTTCTTGGGAAGAATTATTAGGACTTTCCCTGTAACATCTCTAAAGCAATATATGAAGCAAAAAATAAATCTACGTTTGTGTAGGAATTCATTCAAAAAAATCTCTTGTAAACAAGCAAACAGTAAGAATTGGGCCACAAGACAAAATAGAACATATGATGTTTGCTGAGATATCACATGAATACGTATGAATGTTTGAGATTTTACACCTGACTGACTGAAACGTTCAGTGCAGTACATGCAGCAAAGCGAAAGGTTTTCTGAAGGTTCATGACCTGCTTCGGCCAACGATCCTGTCACAGATGTTGCATGTACTCTGTGATCATAAATTTGACGTGGGGACTGTTGTTTTTAAGTTATTTAATTTATCGGGATTCTTAGTATTCAGAAATATATTTTTTCAGTTGTAAAATAGTCTGTGATGTTTTGGGTTTATTTTTGTTGACGCAGTTGTGCCAAACGCACTTCTTACTGTACAGCACTGCTGTAATATGAAAACTCTACAGTTTCTCTTCCGTATTGCTGAAACAGTCTTGTCTAACAACAAGACTAACTCTCCATAGTCTTAACTTGTCTTTAAGACTATGGAGAAAATTGAAAAAGCTCAAGTCTGTTTTTTTTAGTTCTGTACTTTTATTTATTTATTTATAAGAGCTGTGTTTTGTATTTCTTGGTTGTGACGTTTTGCGAGAACAGTGATTTGTACCTTGTGTACTAGTTGTATTGGTAAACATCTATTTGAAGATCTGAGAAGTATTTTTGCCTACTATTCGATTTTAGTTCTTCCCCTTTAATGTTGACGTTACTTATATTTTTTCTACATTGGTTTAAACACAAACTATTACGACTAGAAATGTGCAGCGTCACATTCTAATAACTGCATGATGATGAAAACAACAACAATCTATTGAAAAAATCATTTAAGAGAACTGTTGTAATGTGCAACTTTTGCTGTCATAATTTCTTGCATAATGTTTCGGAGTAAATTTGTGGTAGATGACTTAGGGCTAAACAGCAAGCCAAATGAATAACTGTTAGTTTTGTTGTGTCGTGTTTGTGTGCTGTTGTCGTTGTGTTCGTTTCACACTGAGATCAAGAACTACCTGACAAGCCTGTACTGTATGCAGCCGCATTAAACGCAGAAATGCCAGAAATAATTGTCCGATGAAATTTAAGGAATTGTAAAGGCAAGACTGTAGCCTTGCTGAGAAATGAAGTTTGTCATTGACGTTTTGCCTTCAAGACAAACAAAATTGGAGTTTCTATTAGAATTTGGTGTATTTTGTGTTTATGTGGCTTATTTTGTCAACATGTCTGCATGACATTTCTACGGGAATTTATGAGAATTTTAGATATAACAGTATCACTTAGCATCAAATCTGGGCAATTAGTGTTTAAGAAAAACAGTATAAATTACTGTACTTACGTACATTTTGTGCGACTCTGCTGGCATTAGTGCATTTGCGCTTTACTGACCATAAGATGTCAGATTAGATCAGCCGTTAAATGCCTTCCAGTGTTTGGTTATTTTTAGTCATGTGAAAGAACTAGCAAAGGAGGATTTAATGATCAGCCAGACTCTGTTCGGCAGGTTGTGCTTTAGCTTCATAGTTAATGGTGATCATTTCAATCAGTCTTCTTGAAACTAACTCTAAACTCATCCTAATTCTAAACTCATCCTAATTCTGTCTTTGCAATACAACTGTCTTCCTGTAAGTTCAGATTTATTCAGAAATAAATCTTGACCAGAAATGTGCAATTGTTGTTATTATTAAGACTTGGGGAGCTGGTTTTGTTAATATTAGTACCATATTTCAATATGGATTGCATTCATTAATCTACAACATTTACATATTTAGATTGTGTAGATAATAATGATAAATGTATTGTTTAATGTACCATTATAAGGAATACTTTATTAATAATTTAAACAAGACAGACCTACTGATGAGATAATGCAACAGGTACATAAGACGAGTTTTTAGGACAAAGCTGCAATCTGTACTTTTGACGCTCTACCGCCATCTCTGTTTGAAACATACAAATTTAAAAAACATTTTAAAACATCTAATATAGAAGAGGGTATTAAACTAAATATTTAAACATACGAAACCACTGCTTCTGTGAAATGCATTTGTTACTGAAATACTTCTGCCTTAATTAGTGCAAACACGAATGAGTGCGAGACCAGCAGTGTTTCAGAAAACAAACATTTATTACACTGACCAAATGGGTTTAGTCAGTCATGGTAAATCATTTTTGGGGTACGAATGTCAAAAACAATGCAAAATAACCCGCTTAGCCCTGAGATTAACATTTGCAAGTGCGTAACATTTGAGACACAATCAAATCAACAAAACGTTTTGCTGCATTTGGGTTGATGGTAACACGTGACTTCATTCGATAATTGCCGCCTACAGAAAGTTATAACAGATACGATCCTGAACAAACAAATGGCACACAGCACAAGTACACTAATACAAACAGATGTGATATGAGATTGTCATTCGACCATCTCGCACACCAGCTGCCAAAGCGCATCAGGTAATAAATGGCAGAAATGACAAATTTACTCTTAAACTAGTGAACTAGTGAGATTCAGTGATATTTAAACAGCCTGTACACATAGTGAATGGATAAAAAATGAATCTTGGGATTTTCCCTTCATCAAAATTTTGAAATAAAGCGTGTATTACAGAAATGTTTTCTTGGGTCTTAAAAAAATCAACAGCAAAAATACTAACAGTAATTTATCTTAGCAAGGCAACAACGACGCCATCAGACAGATATAACTTTTATAAAATAATTATGCGTTAACAATTCCTATCAAAACATTTTGATCACAGAAATGTAGATCTTGCATAAGCAAGAGATTAGTGCTTATATAAATGTGCTAAACGTAAAACGTTCCTTTTACAAGATTGATTACAATTTACAGACGAAGCGGAACTTTCCTATAGCAACCATGTAGACATGTAGTTACTAAACAAAAGGCAATTTAATGCATTTTAATTACCCAATCTGAGTCTGTCATTTACAGTAGATACCCGCCTACAACATATAAATTATTAGGATGAAACGACTGCGTTTACGTGCCTAAAACCAACAATAAAATAACCACTGTGTGGTTAGTTATATGTAACCCACTAATCATGCAGAAACAATTTTAATGTTTTTACATAACTGTAACATTAAAGTATTTACTGTGTAACTTGATGTTCGCATGTTAATTAATACAGTTGATATGAACATGTAAATATATCATGCCAGCACTAATCTTATCTGGCATTTAAATCATGGTGTGTAAATACAGTTACGTTAGTACAGCCGTCGGGAAAGAATTTATGTTTCAATTTTATACCCAAAATGCCCTTCAAAGTGCTTTCATATACCCCAAAATACATCTCTATATCTTTCTGGGAAGAAAAACGCTTCTTAAAAAACAATCGTAGGGGTTTATAATGTAATTTCCTGTCCTTCACTTTAGCTTCTTTGATCGCTTATCAAATGAAGTGTTGTTTTTGTGGCTTTGATGCTATTATGACATCATCAACTTACATTTTAATAGGCAGTATATTCATATTCAGTTTGTACGTTCCTTCATAAATTACCAATGAACCATATGATTTCATAACTGTAATTTGCCAAAAAAAATGTTGCCCTAAAATATAAATAATATACAAACCATTTTAAACATATCGAATAAAACTAGGATACTGACTTTGTGCTGTGGTTCAGGTTTAGAGGATTTGTCTTCTGCTTTGAGTCGATTACATGTGCAATTCATTGCAATGCTCCATAACACTCCAATACAACAATATCTATAGTGTGAGTCTTACAAAGTGCCATTTGTGTGACAGGGACAGATGTACTGGACAGTGCAATAGTAAAATCGTTAAGGTATGTGGCTATTGGCAATCTGAAGAGGCTTGTCTCTCAACAGAGAGACTCTGAAGGTCTCACGGCTGGCATACTCGCAGGAAGACACCAGGAGAAGAGTTGGACCTCACTCTGTGAGAAGGTGGGTTTAGACCTGTAGCCAACAGAACATCAGTACATATGCATTCAGTCATTTGGAAAGGTCTTGCACGGGTGACACGCTGACAGCCCACACCTTGCATAGCTGCTTCTGTCTTCTGTGTCACCTGGTGATTAGATGATGTGAACCTTGGACTGACTTATTCTGATGAAATGGAAAAAAATAAGAAAAATTACAAACCAAATGTTTGTGATATTCTGCATTTATTTTATTTATATCTGTTGTCTATACAACAAAATGCATACATCTTTACTTAAAATGCTATTTCATCATACTATCCCTACATTTCTCTAATTTTATGGTCTCAAAAGATAAACAACAACATTGCACAGATACCTTGTGTGTTCTGCATTTCATCGAGAAATTCTCTTCATTCAACACACAACCTTCAAATATAGAAACAGATATTAGTTACTCCTGGTGACGACATACAGATCACAACACATCATACAATAAGAGAAAACAGCAGTACAACCAAAACCCATAAACAACATTAAATACGACACATAACTACACACCATTATTCTGACCAACAAAATGTATCGAATTATTTACATTTACGAATTATCAGTAACAAAAACATTTTTCAAAATGTCCTTTTTTAGATGTTGTATTAACGTTAATGCTTGGTTATACGAATGTTATTAAAATGTTTTCAATTCTGTAAAGTTTCTCACGTGTTCCATAAACAACTTAAGAATACAGTTTTGCTATACATGATATATAACCTTAAAACACATTCTACTAACGTTACTGCAAGAACGGTTTCAGAACTTTGAGGGAATCTTTAAAGAACATTAGCCAATGTTCTAAGAATGATCCCGGTTAGCTGGGAAATGTGTTCAGATTATGCCAATACAACAGCAATCTGCCCCAAACAATGTTTTTGTCCTCATAATTTACATTTATGTATACCTACATGCTGTAGCCACATTAATAATGTTTTGTTAATACTGAATATGAATGATTACAGCAGAAAGTCATGGTACTGTACATTATAGTTGACAGATAAACACTCTTAAAAAACAGCATGTAGTTGTAAATTAGGGCTGATATTTAAATGACTATGAATGTGAGAACTCAAACAAAATACAAAGTCTATACATTACATAAAAAATGAGTACCTAAACTAATAAAGCATGCAAAAAGTACATTAACAGACAAGTATCTAACGCACATCACTATTTTTTTCCTCTGTTCTCAGTCTTCTTTTATAAGAAAGGAACGCCGGATATTCTGAAATGCTTAACTTGCAATTCAGAGGTTTGTGTTCGTATTCTGTACGTAGAACTCTTTATTAATAAAGGTGTATCGTGAATCTTGTCATTTGGTCTTGGATTAATGGATTAAGCCACATTAAGCGTTTTAGGACTGTGGTGTCAGGGAGAAGTCAGCTCTGTGTCCTGCACAGTGAAGCGATGCACATGTGTGAACTTTCACCAATAGTTCTAGGAACCACAAAAAATTTCTTGTTTCGAAAGCCCCTGATGCAATAGCTGGAGAATTTGCTTGGATTATTTCTTTCACGCTTGGGCAGATTTACCAGTTTACTTCTGCACAAATTGTAGCTTGAACATGTTTGTTTATCAAATGTGGGCAAAAAAGCAGCTGTTAACAAACTGTCCGACAGATTGCCATCAATGTGCCGGTTTCAAACCGCAAAGCAATGTGAGGATTGCCTCCTGTGTTCGGCTGCTCAATAAACACAGAATCATAAGGACGAGACATCTGTTAAGAGTCTTACCTGATTGCTTCGCACACGTGTAGTGATACTTGTTGGAGCAGCCTTTGAAAACACAGCCCAACGTAGCCCCCCTATTTTGACAAGCTGAACAAACCTAAAGAAAGAGTCAAATGCCATCATTGTTTCTGTTGATTCTTGAGTGTTCAGTATTTGAAATGCAGTGTATCTGAAAACGTACCGACTCTTTTGCCAACTTGATAGCGTGTTCAAGCCCATACAGTTTTCCTCTAACAAGAAACACACCTGTTGACCATATGCCACAGTCCTCATGGAGCCAGTACTCACTGCTGTTCAGAGGAACCACGGGAGGCCTGTACCAATCGGTGACAGCATCCGTCCTGGGCCGCTTTGCTGTTGGACTACTAGATAGCTCACTATCGCTGCTCCATCTTTGAGAGGTCATCAAAGCCGCAGACTCGGACTGCTTGTGAAAAGACCTACAGTTCCAACTGCCTTGAGTGGAAGCGACCCATTTCCTTCTGCCAGCACAAAAGTAGGAATCGGAGTCACTGTGGTCTTCCTCATCTTCCTTGTGTGGCTTGTTTGGAGTTTTTGAGGAAGATCTGAAACCTTCACGGTAATACGGCCCATGCAGGTCACCAAGATCCATAGTGTTGGCAGAGGTTCCACAGAGACAGCACACTAAGGCACCCCAATGCGGGTCATTCATGGAGACACGCCCATACTTCAAACAAGGCGACGAAGGCACAATGCTGGACATTGAGCCAGCTGTCACCTGGTGCTTTCCCTGCTTGAGCCTAAAACTCTCTTCGGGATAGTTGACAACTGTACAGGCTGGTTTGTTATTGACCTCCACATGCACATAGGGAGCAAAAGTCTCATCCCGCATGTCCTTTCTTACCCCCTTGTAATTTAGACATTTGAGTTTAATTTCTGGTTCCTGTGGGGGGATAAAGGACACACAGCCAACTTTGTGTTTTTTCTTTTTCCTTTTGGAGGCATGCGATGTCTTCACGACAGCTGGACCTTCACACTCCACAACCGGTTCCAGAAGCCTCTCAGACTGCTGTTTTCTAGACCGTTTCAATGTTGGTAATGAGTTCAGCTTTCCTATCCCTGTTGAGGACGTTCTTGAAACGTTCTGCCGTAGTTTCTCGGATCTCTTTTTGGATCTGAACAATTCATATAATGTCGTTGTGGGTTTGTGATCCAATGAAGGTGTAGAAACACTTTTGTTTGTAGAACATGAGGTAGATACTGTGATTTTACGTCTGTGCGAAACTCTGACGTTTGTTTCTCCTTCCTGTAAACGTGCTGTCGTCTTGTCATTAGATTCAACCGCATTCTCCACAGTGCAAACGCTTTCCAGCAAACGCTGTTTTGTCTTGTTGGATGACGCATCCTGGTTGCAGCCCAGATGGTGTATCTCACTTGCCTGAGCTTGTTTTGTATTAGTGATGTGATTTGATTTAAACCTGGTCGGGTGGATGTTTTGCACAATGGTTCCTAACCGCATCCCTCTCCTAGTTCTTGGAGGCAGTTTTATTCTCTCACACATCGTCTTTGTGGCAAGTGAACTGCCACTATTACCCAAACTGTCCGTTGTCTCAAATGTTTCAGTGGCTCTGTCTCTTTCAGATACACCATTTATCTGCACTGATTCAGTGTTGCATGATTTGTCCGTTTTCCCTGATGGTTTCTGATTAATGCTGGTGATGAATTCTGATACAGAATCAGCATTACTGGGTGACACGCTCTCTTCCATATGAGATTTCATGGTATCAAACTTTTCTTTGTCAAAATGTTCTTGCTTAGTATCAAACGTTTCTCCACCAAATGAATTTTCTCCACTTGGAGAATTTGCTGCCTGTGGCAGAGAGAAAACATCCTCTATGTCATGCACTGAGGCAGCAGGAGGCGACTCAGGATCTAATGGACTAATGAAGTCTTGGTTTAATGATATTGCAAAACTTGCAGGCCCCTGGTTGTTCTGTAGAATGACCGGCTCTTCAGATCTAGAGATCAAAAAGACCACCTCAGGGTTGCCATTTTTGTGTAACCTCTCCGTGTTTGTAGCATGTTCTTCTGAAAAACCCTCTTCAAAAGGTCCAACGTTCCATAAACCATTAGCAGCTCTTTTCTGAAGTTCTTCCATGTTGAGGGGAAACCTGCATTCGATGGGGTTGGTCTGTTGTAGAGATTTGAGTGTTTCCAACGCAATATTGTCAACATCTTGCAAGCCAGTCAGATCAGGGGGCTGTGGAAGGTAACAGAAGGCTGTTACATTTTCAACAACCTGAGCTGGGGACATGAACCCAAACTGGTCACAGGCTGTTAGTCCTACAGGTATGTTGACCTGCTGGAGGCAGTGTTGGTCCATATCCAATGAAAGAGCTGCATCTCCTGTATTTGTTACCAACTTGCTACAATCATAGATAGAAGGGTGTAGAACAAAAGCCTTGCTTAAGGGTGGCACACCATAAATTGGGGAATGCTCTGAAAGTGTGTTGTGATTAGAGAAGACATGCGACCTGCTAACATATGACAGTGTAACGGTATTGTTGGATAACGTGTTGTCCGGTTGCATCTGGTCTGTGGGAAGTGGTATCGGATCATTCCCTGGAAGTAACAACGCATTACTGGTCCCAGGACTAACAAACCAACCTGGTGTCTGGACAACATGCAAGGCATCTATGGGATTTGCTTTCAACAGACATTCATCACTGTCCCTTGACAGATCAAAGATACTGGGTAGACTGGAGGACAGATCCTGAGGCTGTAAACCATCTGAGCTGCTGGCAGGCTGTTCCATATCAACTGAAAGCAGAAATAAATCATTAGCCATAAATTCAATCATAAATACAAGTCATTAGCACACTATTTAAACTCTGTGTTAAATCACTGACATTTGAATGTTGGATGACATCGGTATTGGCAATGTTTTGGAAATGTAATTCAATATTATGCAAGGCCTACTGCGCAGTTACGTGCTTGCTATGTAGACTTTCTAGGTTGTAGTTCTTTGACAATAATCAGTGACAGAATCAGTAATAGTTATATTTTAAACATTAGCCTCATAATATACTTCCTGTACTGGTCTAAGTTGAATTATTTATAAAACCCAACAAGACGTTTAATTTACTGGCTTTTTGGATAACTTTCTAGATAACTTACCAGCTCACAGGTATATAACATTAGACTTGTAACACACGATCTGATTGTTAATCCCTTATGTTATATTCACAATAAGTTATTCTGGAGATAACATAACATTTATCTTCGGACAAATCTCAGACACACGAGCTAGCTGGACCTCACCACCTTACTAAAGCAGACTGTTAAACATTATTTTCATAACTACTGTAGGCTCGTGTAGTTTGGTACAGTTTCAGCGTTTGGTCCATCTGGTTAGTCCGGTGACATTAAAACCGTAATACCGGAGGTGTTGCTTTACCGTGTGGCTATTGTTTTGCTAACGTTAGTACAACAACACGTTGACGTAGAGGACAACACACCCTCTGATAAAAACACAAGCCGTTTTATTACAGCTGTTCAGTTATAAAACACCACGGCCGATAGTTTTTAAGAGACTGTGTCATGTGTCGCTGCTTAGCTTAGCACAGCACCGAGAACTAGCCGTTAGCATCGCTCGCTAACTCCGCTAAACAAAGAGAGCGCGTGCAAACTTACCCGAGCGGAGCGACTGCGTTCAATCCTAAAACACAAACTCCGGTGTGAGCTTCATCCCGCCGCCGACACCACCGAGCACACTCGCTGAAGTGCAACCACGTCCCTCTCAACAGTGTTGATCGTTGTGAAGCAACAATGCACGAAATGCTGATTTTTCATACTTATTTGAAGTCGTAGATCAGTGGTTGCATACAGCTTGTGTGGAAGCCAGCAGCTGTCAGGAGTCACGACTGCGCAGGACTGCAGGATTGAGTGCAGTCCGTCCAGCAAACGGGGTACACGTAGTTGAAACAAACTATTTTTTTAAAGCAACTCAACTTTTATCTACCGCAGCTTCGGGCGAAATCAACGCAGGGAAAACATGAAACTTATTTAATAACCAAATATCGCCACAACAGTTATTAAACGTAGTAAGAGTCGCAATTCTAACGCAAATCGAAAATATATTTACCTGCAAGTGCATTGCACGGAACTTAATTTTCATTACATAGACCTCGTTTCCCACTTTAATGATAAAGAAATCAGCGCAAAAGAGGGTGCAAAAATATTTATTGCTAATATACCTGTTGTCAGTTCGTGTACATTTGCAGTATATTTACAATAATGTATAGAGGAATGACGATGTGAGGAAAAATCCATAATATTTAAATAAATACAAAGGACTGCCACTGAAAAACACTAGACGCACACACAAAACTCCCATTCAACGTATGTGGACCATTATTAATTTTATAATGGAAACCTTGTATAGTGTTGTTAATACACCAGCCCGGCGCCCTGCAGGTGTATTCTTTAAAGTCTAACAGTCATTATTGTATATGAAACAGTCTTTTATTTAAAACATTTGGAGATGGCATTCAACATTTCCAAGTCAACACTAGTCAGCACTAAAGCAGTGTCAAGCCATTGAAGGTCAGCAGTTAAATGATAGAAACAGTTTGTTGTCCGATTTGAGCTATTTTACATAGCCAGCCGTCCCCTTCGACTAAAACAGAAACTGGAGGGATTGTGCATACTCGCCACATCTGTAATACGCAAGCCAGAAGGCGTGATTATATCTACTTGTTTGTTCATTTGGTATAATGTGCCGATAATCAGTCTTAAGTCAATACATGTTTACTTATTCCACTGGTGATTCACTCAAACTAAAGAGTTAAAACAGTAGCTTACACAGTCATGTTTAGAGTATGCATGATAGATGCATCATTAAAAACAAAGTATTTACATTAAGACATGGCAATGGAAAAAGTCACAGTAACCGAAGTGCATGAAATGCAGACTAAAATTCAGACTTCATACCATGTTTAATATATACTGTGTTCTGTGACCAGTGTGTCTCTGTGATTGCTGAGCTTTTACGGAGCTAAAACATGGCGGGTCTCATTAACATGCAGCAAGGCAGGCTGACGGTCAGAAGTTCTTCGTGTCCTTGTTTTCAAACAAGTGAAGTCTCTGCTCAGCTGTCAAACCTTCCTTAAGACTCTGAAGACAGAAGAACAAGAAAAATACTTAGATACACACCTGACTGTTTTTAAGACTGTTACACTTATGTGATGTTACAATGTGTGATGTTGTTTTTCATGATAATTAAAAATGTTGCAATTTCTGTTTAATACACACAGAAACGAAAAGTGTAATTAAGTTCGTAAAGATGATTTAGATGATTCAACGATATATTCAATGAATATTGTTTTATTAACTATCAGCATACAGTTATTACAAATCCTTGCTTACGTGCCGAGTTTCAATCTGTGGTAATACAAATATGAAGAGGGACAGTCCTTTAAAAAAATAATTGTCATCATTTACTCACCATTAGTTAATTCCAAAAAGCCATAATACTAACTTTCTTCCAGGGAACAGATAAGATATTGGGCAGAATGTTAATGAATGACAACCTCAGTCATCGGTCACTTCCATTGTATAGAGTAAAGAACAGTCTTGTGTTCCACTGAAAGTTAGTATGTCATACTGGTCTGGATATATGGGTGAGTAAATGATAAATCATTGTGATTTTTGGGTGAACTATCCTTTCAAGAGCAAAAAGTGTTTAAATGCCTGTTGTGTCAGCAAAAAAACACCCAAACCTCATTACCAACCAACAAAACACAAAACCTGCAGTCATTCTATCCTAAATCACAACATGCTGTGTACTGTTTAAGTGAAATATGAATGATGTTAAGAGATTAAGTTCCTTTCTAACAAGCTGCCACCAAACAGTGTCCAGTGATAGTGGCACACCCCTAAAGTTACTCCGCATGCGGTAACGCCCTTGTGCCTATGAGACAGATGACTTGTGAAAAGACGAGGAGATGACGTGCACTGCCCTTCATTTAGCACTCATCACCACCAACTAGGGACAGGCAGTAATGACATTACGTAGCGCACAACGCTAAGAAACGGTTAAAACGGTAGAAGTTTTTGCGTACCGCTCATACCGCTCAAGGTAGCTTTGCGACGCAACTGACAAAAAATAAAATCTATTCATTTGTTATGAATTAGCTTAGCTTTTGATTGGCATGCACCGAGTTACAAAAAAAGAAAATCTAAATGAAACGCCTTTCTTTGGTAAAATAACCGGTTCTGAATTATTGAAAGATAATTTTATGTAATATATAAACATTTAATATAACATCAACTTTAATATCAGTTGTATCTTGTATCCATTTAGGAAAACAGATTGTGGGATTCAACATCACTTCTTGGCTTTGTCCATGTCTAATAAGATTGTAAATCGAGGTAGTAGCTCAGACTGGTAGTGCAAGTCATCAATGTTAATTTATACTTCCGGGCGTCTTCTCGTCGGAGCCTCGTTTTTGATTTCAACATGGCAGCTACGTGAAACAGGCCCATAACCCCCCACCCCTAGTGCTGCTTTTAACAGAGAATCACATGCATGGCAAACAATAACATCTAAAAATCACATTACAAGTGGCTGGTGATCGATCCCCCTTGATGCAAGTTTGGCATGTACTGTCCTTTCCAAGGACATTTACCTAATGTTAGAAGTCATAAGGTCTTCATGGCTTAGTCTTTAGCTGTCCCAGGGCATGTCATGATTCACAGACTGAGAACAGAGGGAAAGGAAGGAAACACACACACACACACCACTGTGTGTTAGAAAGTTCAAAAGACACTTCTTACCACTACCTACCAGCCCTTCTCCTGCGCGACAGAACATACAGCATACAGAGTTTAACTGTGCTAGGAATGCGTCTCAATTCATAGATATTCAGACGCATACTATTTTATCACAGACATACTAACGATGGGTCTGTGTTCCATGGCAAAATAAATTAATTTGGTGACCTGAGGGGGGCAGTATATACTAAATAAATCAACGAACGGCACACTTACTGCCAAAATGACTGCGTGCTTCAATTTCACTACGAAACTTTCAACAAAATACTCAACAGACCAACTGCGAAGATACAAGAACACTAAATTTACCTTTGACCTCATGGTGCGCTCGGAGCGTTTTGCGGCTGCGGCCGCCATCTTTAAAATGTCTGGATTGCTCTTAGACTTCATGATATCTGAAAGACGTCAAGTGACAGCCAGCGGTTGTAATAACGTTCACAAGTACACAACTTATGTTTACGTCAAACCAGTTAATTTAGTTACAAAGGCATTACCGTAACCACTACGCTCCACATCCTCCAGCGTGGGTTCCCCCAGCGCCTCGTGGGCTTGCTGCAGCTGGTCACGAAGTCGTCCTAGATCTCGCTCAGCTTTGGCCCTTACAATACTTAACTCCGTGTAGATGTCCTTGTATTTATCTGTTGCATATTTCTTATCCTGTGACCACAAAATTGGACGTGTTATTAATATTAATGTCGTTATCGCTATCGGTAATTGTTAATACGACATTAAGACGCAACACTTACTCTTTGGGCGGTTTGGAGTTCATCTTTTAAAGAGTTGATCTCCTGCTTCAGATACTGCACCTCTGACTCTTTCACTCTCAACATCACCTGTAAGCAAACGTGGAACAGCGAGTCAGGGACAAGGACAAGAGAAAGTAAGCTTTCAATAGGGTTTCGATACAATGGTAACACGGACCTCCAGCTCATACAGTTCTTTGCCATGCATGACACTGCCAGCTTCCCCACCATCCTCACTGGTCATCGATCGCATCCTGGTGATCTCAGCTGCCAGACGGTTGTTTAGCTCCTTCACAACAAACAGAACACATGAAACGGTTCTGCTTAGAGACGGATAGCGTTAAGCTGATAATGGTATTACTCCACGTACCAATACTGCTATTATAGATTCTAATGTTGACTGAATTTATGAACGCACTCTAATGGCTAATGATTAGATCATGAGGCTATGAAATTTTGGGTAAACTCTATCCTATCATTTCTAAATTAGCATTGTTAATGATCTATTTGTTAATACTAAAGAAAAATGTTTACTCTTTATATGTTTACATTATATATATCTGTATAGATTTATATGTATTTGTTTTTGTATATACTGTATATAAGGAACAAGAAAAAGTAACTGTATGGAATATGTGTGTAATAAATTATTACATATAGCCCATAGGCTGATCTTCAAGCATGGTAATTAAAATAAAATACTC
>JAZGTI010008580.1:0-19960 GCA_036877585.1 Botia kubotai | reverse complement strand
TTGTTCTGGACTGATCCGCATCACGTTCCTCAACAGGAAGATCCAGTCTGGAGTGTAGCCAACCTGCACGCAGATGGCCTCGCATTAGAGAGCAGATCTCAAATCTCTTACACAGTACAGTGCAGTATACAGACTACTGTAGAATCTATTGTTTGGTACACAATAAACCCAGCTTTTAATTCATGTTACCATTTATCAGGGTAGATTTTATTGTATATTATATATGCATATAGAGATATGTTTTTTTTTAAACGCGCGAGTAGCGTAAACAATGTTCTTGTATCGTGCAAATGCTGTGCATAAAAGAATAAAAATGAAACGTTAAACCACCTTCTTTGCATACAGTACAATTTTCTGGAACTGCCCGGTCTCAGCAAAACACTGGATAACTTTGTTGGGAACGTTGGCCCTCAGATAGACACTGAGTGCCAGAGTCGGATCCACAGACTTCACCAGATCCCCCAGCTCTTCAGAGCACTCCAGCTGCAGAACGCAAAAGAAACCAAGTTGTCATTTACTCATTTTTAAAAACACTGACAGCTAACCCAAAGACAGATTTTGACAGATGACAAAATGGTCTACAAAGGAAACGATTCCTACTTTAGAAACATTTCCACAGTGTAGGATACTATTAAGAACTAGAACCAGCAAAATGGCGAACAGCTATAAAGCAAATAGGGCATAAAAAGAAAAAAGGAAACTTCTGCTGCAGGGCACCATTTACTGCAACACAAGCAAACAAATCCATCAATGATGTTTTAAAACTGATATCTACACAGAGAAGGAACCACCTTATCTTCCTTAAGCCATTTCTCCAGGAGCTGCTTGCGGCCCTGCTGCAAAACCGGCCTGCAGAGCTCCAGTGACTCAAATTTGTTCAGCTGGCCCTGATCCAAAAGAATCCCAAAGTACTGCAGCAGAGGGGAGGTCTGACCGGGTTGAGCCGGAACGCTCTGGAAGCGACGGATGGTGTCAGGGGTGCGCAGAATGCCCTGAAAAAGCGCAAGAGTCAATCAGAAACATCAATACACGCCTGACTAAGATTAATGAGGCTTCGGCTTTGATATGACGCAGTCCGCTGTACCTTTGGCGCATTGGCAGCCACCTTGGCAGCCTCAGAGTAATTACCCCCAGCGAAAAGGTTGTTAAATTTGCGAGCGAAGAGCTCCTCAGCACCTGCCAGGTTGTTGCGGACGGCCATCCTGAGGGCCAGGTCGGGGTTCTGCAGGACATTGGTGATGTAAGGGATGATGTTCTCCTCCTCCACGCACACAGACAGCACCTAAAAACCCGGCAGGTAAAAAAGTGTGTAATAGTGTAATATCATCAACTGTAATATCAGTAATTCTCTAATGCTTTTTGAATCAGAATCAGTTTTATTGCCAGGTATGTTTGCACATACGAGGAATTTGTTTTAGTGGCAGAAGCTCTACAGTTGCATTAGTTGTTTGGATTCTTCAGATAAACAAATGTCACTGTGCCAAATACAGCCCATAATCTCTGCAGAATTACCATAATTGTGTTTATGAACAAACATATAAATGCACTGAATGGCTAAAAATGATGTTAATCGGTACCCACAGCCACCTCAACTGACCAGCAGGGTAATTCATAAATGAGTAGGCAGATATCCCATCATGCACCATAAACGTGCAGCACAGGCTGTAACAGCTGCAGCAGTCAGTGTGACTGAAGCAAGCACATCACAGACTACTGTAAGAGGATTACAGCACACATCACCACCACCTACTGAGAATCACATGCTTTTCTCACTGTACGTGTCGAGGGACCAACAAATCCATTATTTACTGGAATTCCTGCATCCATAGGTTATTAAATTCATTAGGTTAGCAAATTCATTTTAAACGAATTTATTTTATATTACCAACACGACACATACGACTACATGTACGACACATAGCCCTAGTGTGGACTGGCGGTCTTGTGGTAGGATTGAGGAGATTGTACGACACAAGACATTAATGAAGAGAGGAAACAAACGAGAGTGCAACCAAACACGGAGATTATGTTTCCGTTCTCACTTAATATTTAATACGAATCTGAGCTCCAAAATAATTCATCAACTGATAGCATTCCCTTACAACAGATTGAAGAACCCAAACCAGACTGCGTTTAGACAGACGCGCAGCCCAGGGGTGTGTATGGAAACAAACCCGATGTGCCTCAGCACGGGCTCAGCTGGTCCATTCAAATGTGCTGACCAAACAATCCCTAATGTTAGGAGTAAAACTGAGGCAGTGCAGCACAATTTTTTATTTCTGTCTGCATAAATAACATATACCAAAAGCAGTACCTGTCCCTTCCGGTTGACACCGATAATTCCAGCAGTGGCTTCATGAGGAGCCGTCACAAAAATGGTCTCTCCACTGATTCTGTTCATGTAGATGCACGTGCCGGTCTCAAGGTCGTACAGGTGGATGTAGCCATATTTGGTGATGAGAAAAACAACGTCATGCTTGGAGCTTATCTGGATCGGGATGAGACAAGAAAGATTTCAATGAGATTTTTCTAAAGGCCTGTTAAGTCTAATAGATATATTTTTCCTAAACTATTATTTCTTGTATTATTTTTTGTTCCACGAGTCTGTGCTAGAGTCATAGACGGCAGATAAACAACGATGCTGAGCGTAAGTAACAACTGCTAGAAATCATATACCTGTGCATAGCTGCGATAGCAAATTACATAGGATTAAACTTTCCCACGTCTTTTGCAGTTAACATCAAAAGCAGTGTGTGCAAAGAAACGTGACATTCTGGCACAGATTTATCTGGTACTTGGCAGAGGTTAGCCAAATTTAAACCGATGCCAATATGGACAGGTGACGCAACGTCTTTAAAAATCATTAATAAAACTACACAAGATAAAAGGACATATGCTGCTTCAAGAAGCAAAATAGTTATTTATATAATACAATATGCAACTTTATTATATGTAAAACAGCACTGGACAATCTGCATGTTAAATACTTTAACAATGTCAACATTAAAATATAAATGCCCCTTACAGACAATTGCTAACAATCAATAGAATAAATACCTGCATAGCAACCGGAAAATCATTCTGGGCCTCTGGGGGGAAGAAAACATCCACAGCTTTTTTTGGGAAAGGCTGATTACCTGATGGAGGTGTTCCGACCTCTATAATATGTAACTGTAAATTAGATATTACAAGAGCGACATCAAATTACAGTTGTTTTGAGGCAAAACCATAATCACATTTTCTGGTAATCAGACAGATTAATCAGACCTTTCCTCCTGCTTGTCCCCGAACAGCAAAACAGAAGAGTGTGGATTCTTCTGCATTCCCCTCCATTTTAAACTGAGCAAACCCTGCAGCGTGGCCTTCGATTGGCTGCGACACCTTTCTGTCCACTGAGTAAAGTTGCATTGCACCCACAACCCGGTTTTGCTGACATAAAAGGTTAAAGGTAATGATCAACACAGTGCTAACTAGGTTAGATTAGCACAATTGAATCTGACAATTTAAAAGAATCCACATTAATATTAATGAGCTATTTGTACCTGAGCTGAAATTCCAATTAGAAGCAGCCATTTTTGTTTGGCGTCAGTGCGGTAGTTAATAATTTGACAGCCTGCTAAACTGGAATGCCTGTCAAAGACTTTGATTGGCTGAGAGTCTCCCTCCATGCTCCAATGGTAGACGGCGTTGTCAGTCACAAGTGCTACGGTATTGAGGGAGATCCACTTCCAAAACGTAACATCATCGGTCATGGTGTGGGCCTTCATCTTGCTCTTCATTTCAATGTTGAAAATCTGAAGGGTTTTTGCAGCTGAAATTCAGGGACAAAGGCCATTTGAATAAACTATTTATACTTCTACATGTACTTTATAAATGTGATTTTAATTTGTTAACATACAGACATCAAGCGTAATGCTAACAACATGATGTGTAAGCTATGTTGTAATTACAAAGTACTAGCTAAAATATGAGCAATATGACAAAGCAGTTACAGTGCAAAAGGAACGGCTATAAGACACACACTGCAAACATTTACAAACAACAAGCAGTTTTGATTTGCATTTAGTTACCGCTAGTAACAATTTTAAGCAATGTTTCTACAGATTATAAATTATTATTCAAGAAACTTAAATACCTAACTCAAAATCCCAGAAAAATGAAATTAAAATACATTAACACTACACTACAAAAATGCAATGCAGATTGTTTAAGGGAAAAAAAATAAAACTGTCGTACTTTTATTAATGGTTATAGAAATAAATCACCTCACCTGAGCTATATGGTCATATAATTTGGCCACGTTAATAAATCTATATCAGAGTGTAATTTTTTTTTACTAAAATGTTGACATATTCATTGGCTATATCTGCAGAAATGCATTATACACATCTGCAAAAACCCTATTTTTAATTATAATGACCTTAAAGTCTTTGGACTCTTTTGACCAAATGTAATGTATAACTGTGACAGATAAATTATCAAACCAAGTGGCATTTATTTGGTACAAAGAAACACATTTTAAGGGAAACATTTTGTAGCTTATGCTATTATAATCATACATTTAAACACATTTTATACATTGTGTAATGTAGGTTAACATCTAAATACTTCAGGAGCCATTGTATAGTTTCTCTCCTCATTAAGTATTTAATCTTTGTGAAACATAGTTTGTGGTTTGATTCCCAATAAACAAAGTAAATTGTACATCTTCAGAGGAAAACCTCTGAGCAACATTAAAGTACACAGATAAAATCCAGTGATTAGAATCACCATTTAGACCTGACACTAGGACATCCCAAAAGTGCCACTGGCAGTTTTTAAAGCAACAGCAATGTACGTTAAAACTAATATACTGTAAAATTAACTTAATCATATGACACATTTATTTGCTCCCACTACCTTCAAGGTCATATTCAACTTGAAGGCAACTTTCTAAATAATGTACCACACTACAAATATTTTGAGTCTGGATGATATTGGAAAATGGCAGATCTTTGCATTGCATTGACAATAGGCTACCAAAACAAAAACAAAATGAAAATAGCTGAATATACTTGTTTTAAATAACAACAACAAAATAAATGTAATTTTACACTATACAAAAAAGGCTGTTGCCATGTTACATGCATGTTACAGAATCCTGACCCCCTCCTTACATAGCTAACCTACATCTGTATCATTGAACATTCAACAAAGGCATTCATATTGACCCCAGTTTCACAGTTATAATCCCACAACTCAGAAGAGATGAATTTGAACTCACCGTCTGCAAATATAAGAAAGCAGTAAGAAACAAAGAAATAAAAAGGAACAAAAACAAGCAAGAACAGACAAAGCATTTATGACGGCAAAATATTTCCAATGAGCATTTTAAAGGCTATTTCTAACCAAACAAATTACAGCAAAAAGCTTTACTTAATAACGAGACAGAGGTCTGAGAATATGTACAGAAATTTGTTGGATATATGGAGAAAAATCAATTAAATTATGAAAGATAATTTAAATCATTTTGTCCTTTGACGACACAAAAGTATTAAACGGTTTACACTAAACTGCTTTCGAACTCAATAAGTAATGCACTCAAAGCCACCAAATTTATCCTAGTCGTGTTTTACGTGAGGGGGGTGGGAGGGGGTTGCAGGAATTGGACCTCATGAAATCATGTTCAAAATTTCTACAATCAAGTGAGTTCTCAAACATTATCATTACATGGTAAAAATCTATGAATTAATATGTGATGGGCTTCTACATCCCTGCGTCTTACCTTTAAGAGCAATGACTTTGCTGGCTGGGTTCATAATGGCACTGTCTGCAGAGATGGGTCTGCGGATGGGCGTGTTTGGATCGCTCATGTCTATGATCACCACCTGGGCCTGTTCGCCCACCTTCTCCCGAATACAGATGAACTTGTCTGACTCCATCGTGAGGGTGCTGAACCCAATGTTTGCTGGGTTTATGCCCAGGTTCTGGAGCTGTTAGACAGGGACGAACAGAAGAACAAAAGTTGGATACCGTATTGGCACAATAATTGGTGCATTCTGCTATTCATGGCATTTGAACACCAAGGCTTTTAAAAGCAAGCATAGTTCCTAGACACTAGTTTTCATACAGCCCTTCAACTGCTGTCTAGCTAGGCCCTAAGTTTTAATACAGGCTAGAGGTCATAAATGTGTCTACTGCAAGACCACTTAAAAGTTAATGAGATTTTTGGGGGACAAAAACATGGAGCTATGTGCCTTTCACAAGCCCATCCTCCACCCAGATGAGATGCACCTGCGCAATGTCAGCACATGCTGTAATGACTCGTGTCATATCAAGTCAAGCCAGTTTTTAATATACAAAAAACATCGTTTGTAACTTTATTGTCATTTAAATCACGTAGACAATGAACACTCACGATTTCACCACTCGAGCTTTTAAGTAAACGTCAATATCGATTGACAGCATCTGCATTCGATACTAGTGTAAATAATGATGACTAGGATGGTTACGCTGATAAGCATGTGTGGAATCGGTTACAGAGACAATAAATGCATCAGAAGAGTTTTATTGGCATTAAATATACACTGCGATGTCTTATTATTTCTCACCACTATTTACTGAATCAGACACAGTTGCGACTAAAACAATCAGAGAAAGCATTTAACAAAGCAACGTAAACCAAAATAATCGCTGTTTTATAAAGCTGGTGTAATCCTTTCACTGATCACTGTATCAACCTTTATAGGCTGTGTTTAAAACCCTATTAAGCTGCCTACCTAAACAGCATTTTTGAGCATCACATATACGCTCGAACACTCGATTCGAACCTTTTCAATCATACGGGCAATTAAACGTCTACTCGACTGTTCGAATATTATCGCGAATCATCGCCCTTTCAGATTCGATCATTCTAAATATGCTGTCTAGGTAGGCAGCTTACTCATTTTTGAGACACAACCATAGTCATGGATAGGAGGTCATTCATTAAGCTAGTGCTAAAGCTAACGAGCTCTGTCACCTCTATTTCAGCGGATCCAATGAATATTATCACTTCAAATTAGATCACATATCTTAAGATGCAGTGTGGATGCAGTGTGGACGCACCTGCAGGTGCTCCTGAAAGCGGATAGGCAGGATCTGAGCCATTGCTCTGGCTTTCTGTTCTCAATCCTCCCGGCCGGACTCCTCGCAATATTTCTGCCAAGCTTTAGCGAGCGACGACCTCCTGTCCACGGACACCCCCGATTCAAAACAGATCGAGTACAGGACGGTTGATTTGATTAGACAGCGGACGCAAGTACCACGGTTTCGTCGTGTCAGGCCGATCCGCCAGATGGTTGATGTTTTTCTCCCCCCTCTGCACGGATGGGACTCGCTCAGACCCGCAATGGCGGCGGAAACAGCTCAAACTGACAATCCGGAAGAAGCAGCGCGGACTTTGCGGCGGAAGGACATTTGTGATTTCAGCGATTTTGTAAATCAAGCGGGCGATGCGCGCAGCTCTGATTTGGTGTATGTGAGAGCTTGGGTCCTTAATGTATTGAATATGATTTTAAAAACTAGGTGTGGATAGCGTAGACGAAATTAAATAAATTGTTTCATTTTTGCCACATCATTCAGTTCTTCATATTCTGTGTACGTCAGTTCCGGGTGGCGCTTTAAAATCCATGCGAGGCACAATATGATGTAAAGAATATTTTACTGACAACCCCATAATTACTCAAATTCAGTGAATTTAATATAAACTAAGTTGCGGTTATTTTTTACCTTTTTACATAAATTATTAAAAATCGTGTATTTTTTTTTTTTACTGTGACTCAAGAGTCCCTTGAATTTTGAACCATATTAAAAAACCATCAGGGGACCACAGAGATGAGCTTTGTCTTTATCCAGGGATTATGTTTAGAAATTATTATGTTTAGAGATTATAGAGTCTTTTTTATATCTGTATTCATCAGATGCACAATTTGACAAAGTCTGTCACTCTCTCGTGTCCTTCCTTTGAAGGCGATTCTGGTTGCGCTACAGGTTTCAGGCACAGGCCTCTGTGATCAAGCTTTCGTCATGGGCCATCTCCTCATCAGTGACTTCCTCTTTTACTGCACTGCTCAGCTCATATTTGTCTGTTTCATGCAGCTTTGGCAACAGGTCCTTCATACACTCACAACGGATGGGGCACACTGTTCTCAAATACAAACATGAAGTGACCAGCACATAATGGAAAATCATCCAGTCTAACTGCAATTCTTGACCAAAGAGCTGAATAAAGTTATGATGGCAAATAAAGCCTTCATCAGTTCAATAATTTAAATATTGTTAAAATCTTTAGTGTGCTCATAGATGTGCAGAAATATGTTCCTAAGTCATACGATTAAAGACTATGTCTGCGTGTCCTGCTTAAGATGCTTTAACAATCTGTGTAAATTCACCTGTCCAATCTGTGTAAATTGTGAACTTTAAAAAAAAGAGATTTATTAAAAAAATTATTTGAGAAGGATTAGATACACAAAAATTGATATCAAAAGTGCAAAAAATGGTACAATCATGATTTTCTTTGGTACTTTAAAGTGCATGAATATGATTAGCATTTAGTAACAAGGCCTGCAAGACAACAACAGTGAAAAGCATCAGTTTTTTTTTCATTTTTATTCAATGATTTGTGTAAACAAATGTAGTTAGTAATGATTTACAGAACATCAATGTCAAATGGTGCCGTTAAATTACATCCTTTCAATGATTTGTAATAAACAATTATGAACAGACTGGATTCTGTGGAACTGGATTCTGTGGAACTGGATTCTGTCATCAGAACCTACTGCCTGATAATCATTCTCAGTCCCCATAGATTGGATTTCTGAACTGATGAGCTGCCACAGGGAAATTAAGAAAACAAAAACACAGTAAACACATTTTATGCAGATATTTTATACAGATATATTGCAGTAATAAACTGAAAAGTGTCATGTAATAAATGTGAAATAAGGAGCATATAATCCAAATTAAGAAAATAAATTACGTTTTTGTTTTTTTCGTTTTTGTCCAGCATTTTTGTTTGGAATGGAGAGTTCCGCCTGGTTGACTGAAATATTTCAAACAGATATTGTTTAGGTTCTTCATAATAAACTCTTGCAACAGATAATCCTTACACTTAAGTGTAATCTTACCATAGTATGGTTTTAAATTTGGCTGCTGGCTTGTAGTTGGTTCAGGAACTTTTCTGAAAGCTGATGTTTAATGTTAGATGTTCATTATAGATATTAGATTTTTTTTTACTACGGTAACGATGTAAAAAGTTACCTCTCTGTGGATTCTGTCTCTGTTGCACTCCAGTAATTTGATTTGGAGCTTGTACATCATTTTCTTCATGTTAAAAAAGTAGAATGTGCTCATAAATTATAGTGAGAAAAGAAAAATCTAATATAGTCTTAACAGAAGTCAAATACCACATAACTCACCATAAACAGTTGTATTTCCCCGACTCAGACCTTAAATAAAAGGTTAAAAGACAAAAATGTTGATTCTAAAGGAACATTGGCATTATGTTTTCCAACAATTCCTACACAAGTGAGAGACATCAGAACATCCTAATAGTCTTAATATTGACAATCTCTCAAATCTCTCAACAGAAATTACTAGATTTTAATCGGTGGAAATTCTAAAATGGAAGATAATATAAGTGCTACTGTAAATACAGTACATCCATCTTTCCATTCATTCTCTAAACCTGCTTGTTCTCTTCTGTGTTGCATAAAGTACGTACAGTGTATGTACAGTGGCCTCAAAAAGTATTTTGATTCACAAAATACATGAATGTCATTACAATAAACAACATAGAAAATCAAGTAGCTCCCGCAAATGCATGACGCTAGATCTCTCCGATCTATCTTCACTTTGTATAATTGTAGTCACTTTTAAGCAAAAGGTGTCGAGTACATTTAATAGAAGTCAATTCCTCTCACAAAGATTTTCTGGCAGAGAAACTACAGGTGTTATTACGTTCCACTTTCATTTCATGACTAAATTAAAACTTGTGTGTGGGTAGGGTTAGGCGACAGAACATGCAGTTTGTACAGTATAAAAACCATATATGGAGAGTCCTCATAAACCGTCGTGTATCTTAGTTGCCTAAATACTTTTTTAGAGGCCACTGTGAAAGCTAACAATTAATTATTATTTTAAGAATATAAATTTCTTACCCCTGTTTCTGTTTCTATGCTCACTGCTTTCTGGATTCTGTGTCTCTTGTGTGTGGTTACCTAGAGTCAAATGATTTTTCAAAGGTCAAACTTGATGTAAATCAGACACTTAAACACTCAAATCAGGATTCTAGTACAGTTTACCTTCACTCTGTACTCCATTAACAGAATTAGATTTTGATGAATTAGTTCTCCAGTTTTCTGTCCAAGACAAGAGAATTCTTTATATCAAAGCTGATCTTGCAACATATGTTTGAGTAAATAACCTCTAGACTCTTTATTCTTGCATTTCAAAATTACAGTAAAATCAGTGCTCACCACGGAATCTTGAAAACAGGTGGAATGCAATAAAAAGCAGAATAAATAACCCAGCTCCAGCAGCAAAGTATATCCAGGGGGTTAAGTCATCATTTTCTACAAGAACAATTACCATAATTAAGCATAACTATTAAATGCCTTCCTGGAATGTTTGTTTCCAAACCACTTACTTAAATTGTATTAATAACCAATTTGTTTGCCACTATTGGTGGCAAATTTTCCGACATATGTCTTTATAAGGACTTACTGTCAGATGGACGGTCTGATTCTGTGATCTCCACTTTCCAGCATTCCCTGTTCAGCTCACAACAGTATGTGCCAAAATCTGAGGTCTGTAGATCATTGATAAGGATGGAGAAGTTTCCCCCTGCTGACAGGATGGGAAAAACCGTCACTCGTCCTTCTCTAGGATTATCAAAGACGATATTCCCATCTTGTGTGATTTTTAGGAGACTAGAAACGTGACTCCATCTCACTGTCTCTGCTTTATTGGCTGTGCTATTGCCAAGGTCTGTATCAAAGTAACAAGGGAGGAAGACCTCAGATGTCAGAGAAGTTCTGAGTGTGATCTCTGTAACAGTTTCACACTTTCCTTCGCAGTAGCCCAGTGCTGAAAAATGATAGTGTCAAAATGTAATTGACAAAAAAAAACCAAAGTATGTATTAAAAGTACTATTTGTTAAGAGTGAATTAAATAATAGATATTTACAGAATTTTAAACTCTTTAAACACACAAACAAAAAATCACAATTGCTTTAAAACAAGAAAATATTATTACTCTCTATTTTCTAAAAAATAAATCATAATTGATCATAAATGCTGATTTTTGGAACCTACCTTCTGAAGCCACCAGAGAACAAAAAAATATTCCAAACTGTGGAATATACATAGTGCATGTCACTCAAGGTGAAGATAACAAAAGGCCAGAACTTACAGAATGAACAAGTCAAAAATAGAAGCAGAGAGTGGGCTGATGTCCTATCTTGTTTCCTGTATATATTCACACCTCCTCTTAAATGGGGGATGTGATTTTGCAGCCCCAGAAATGTCTGCATCTCATGAATGGTTTTCTACTTGTGACTGGTAACTGTGATTAAACAAAAATAATTATTTTTTGTGATAAAGGCTGAAAGTAGATTATCTACTTTTGCATCCTCGTGTTTAAAGTTGCAGTTAAAGGCTTGCCTCAGTTAGAGCAGCAGCTTGCTTAGCAGTTTACCACATCCTGTAACAAAGTCAAAGCAAGATGATCTCAGAGAATTAGATGCATTGTGAGTATAGACCATGTGACCTGTGTGACCCACATGATTATTATCTCAAATCAAATCCTTTTTTGAAAACCAAAGTGTCTTTCAAACATAAGATGTTGCCAGATAGTGACTCTTTATGTTCCTTTTAAACTTTGTTATGGAAGAATTTCCGCTTCTGAGTATGTTTTTTTATCACTGATTTTCTCTTTATTTACATGTACATTTAGGCATTTAACAGATGCTTTCATCCAAAGCGACTTACCAAGTGAGGAAATAAATCCTTTATAATAAATAATAAATAAATCCTTTAATCCTTTATATAAATCCTTTATTATTTTGTAATAAATCCTTTAAATCGCTTCATTGTATAATAAAGTGATTCAAAAATTGCTTTATTATACAAACACTTTTATTTGGTCATCACAACATTGATTTAAGTGTACAGGACCAGTTTTGTTTTGGTAAATGTATTTTTCTAGCAAAACTTTTCTTGCACAAATGGAAATTTCAGGGTATTAAGCCTTACCTTTTCGGGTTTTATAAGGAACTTAAATTCTGGGCACAGTTGTGAGCAACTGCAAGGTTAGTTTTATTAAATTGTATTAAATTTTATTAATTTGTTACCCTGTAATTGAATTATTAACTATGCCTACCCCTGGCATTGGCTTTGTTCTTAGCATTAATAATAAAAATGTCTTCCAAGCATTGAGAAACACAATTGCTCTACTGTTTACTGTTCTGAGTCTACGTTCAATGACCTTTAAATCACTTACGTAATAGTCAATGTTAATTAGTTGCCAATGAATCCCACGTCACCCAAATCAAATTAAAACACATCCAATAGCGCCACCTGCTGGTTAGAATAGTGAACAGGAAAAGCTGCGAAAATCCACCTACTGTCGTTCTAACTAGGTTAGAAAATTGCAGGCAGGTGGGTTGGGGCAGGTTAGAGCTAAACTCTGGCCCTCCAGCAGCAGGGGGCTCCCCTGTTTTACTGCAATAACAATACCATTCGGATGAAATAATGACTAGTATATTTTTATTTAAAATACAAAATATAGATTGTTTTGTAGCTTTATGCTGACTCTTGAGTGTGTCAAAATAATAAAATAAAAGCTTTAATATCTTAAATGAATTATTTAATTAATTATTATCTTTAAATAGCTTCTTTAAGAAAAGGTAAAATAAATACAGATAAAAAAATCAATAAAGTTTTCATTGTCAGATTAGCTGTATAGGCTATCTATGACCAAACTGTGAGAAAATGTTGCCGGGCTAAAAGTAGTCTAAAAATATTTATCTTTGTTACATTTTGAAGGTTATTGAGTTTCCTACCGTACTCACCGCATCCTGTTACAAAGTGTGTGTCAAATACCTTCAAATGGCTAGATGCATGCTCAGTTTCAACATTATGGAGTACAATACACATATTTTCCAAGCCAATCACAAAGCTTTAACTCACTGACATCACCGATTTCACACACAGTTTTCTACACCTACTAACAATATTTGTATCTGTATGGCTTAATTCATCTTCTTGGTTATGTACTACCACCTTATTTTGACTGCAAACAAACTTACTATTTTTTTTCTTCAGCAGTATCAGTACATACTGAAAAACAATGTATGTAAGTTTTGTTGTTTGTTTTAAATGATTATTTATATGCATGGCTACTTCCATGTTTTTAATAAGCCAGTTCTGGCTTTCTGGTCAACTGCCAGCTGTCAAGATATAAATGGAGGGGGAAGTATGAAAACCGAAGGTCGAATTGAATTTTGTTGAGGAGGAACACTGACCGATGCAAAATGTTAACACTTAAATTTAAACGTCTTTTCATCTGATTTTACACTTGAGAAGTAAATTACGTTTACATTTATGCATTTGGCAAACACTTTTATCAATAGCGACTTACATTGCATTGTACTATACATTGTTTCTGAGTATGTGCAATCCCTGGGATCGAACCCATGACCTTGGCGTTGTTAACGCCATGCTCTAACCACTGAGCTACAGGAAAGCTTTTTGCACTTAATTTGCTTTTTGCAAATTAAAGCTACGCCCGACTATTTAACCGACTTTATTCTAATAATAAGCATTACTTTAATGCTGTTCAGGCCACCTCAGGAAATGAAAGTGTATTTTTAGGTCCAGTTTTTAACGGTAAGCTGCAAAGTATGCAACCATGTGACAGCCAGTAACCACAGAGTTGCCTTTGATGATGTTTAGCAAAATGTCCACCCTACTCTTTGCCAGAAGACAGGGTGATGTTTCTGTGCACTTTATTTGATTATGCTTGTTTTATTCTTCACATATAAACAGTTGTAATCCCTCTACTCGAACCTTCAAGAAAAAAGAAAGATTAAGATCGCAGTGTTGTAGTTTCCAACAATTCTAAATGAGATAAAAATGGTCTTATGGATGAATCGAATCAAAGGCTAATAAGTTATATAGAACAGCTCACCTTCACTCTGGGCTCCATTAACATAAGTACAATTTCCTGTCCAGTGTCCTGAGTACAATGTACAATGCAAACATATTTTTAGTAACATATATTTGAGTAAATAATGACTCTTACATAACTAAAAGACACACAATATTTAATAATGAAAATCAGTGCTTACCACAAAATCTTGAAAACAGGTGGAATGCAATAAAAAGCAGAATAAATAATCCAGCTCCAGCAGCAAAGTATATCCAAGGGTTCAACTCATGTTCATTTTTCTTCTCTATGAAAAATGAACATAATTCAGCAGAATTATTTAAATTATTTTTTGAATGTCACTCAGTAAGTATTAACGACCAATGGTATTTGCACTGACTAAATTGATTATTTGCAAATATTATGGTTGAGCTGTAGAAAAATCTTTAGTGTTTTCCAGTGTATTTCTTACTATGAGTCGATTCTGTGATCTCCACTTTCCAGCATTCCCTGTTCAGCTCACAACAGTATGTGCCAAGATCTGAGGTCTGTAGATCATTGATAAGGATGGAGAAGTTTCTTTCAGTAGCCAGGTTGGCAAAAACTGTCACTCGTCCTTCTCTAGGATTATCAAAGATAACATTCCCATCTTGTGTGATTTTTAGGAGACTAGAAATGTGACTCCATCTCACTGTCTCTGCTTTAGTGGCTGTGCTATTGCCAAGGTCTGTATCAAAGTAACAAGGGAGCAAGACCTCAGATGTCAGATAAGCTCTGAGTGTGATCTCTGTAACAGTTTCACACGTTCCTTCGCAGTAGCCCAGTGCTGAAAATGATAGTGTCAAAACATAATTGAGAAAGTATCAAAAGCACAAGTACAGATATCTATAAACAACAACTTAAAATAAATGGATGGTCTATGGATTTATACAGAATTTAAAATTATTTCTGGTTTATTACCTACAAAAACACAAACAGGAAATTAAAAAATGGGACATTATTATTACTCTGTATTTCAGAAATATCAGCAAGAGTTATTATAATTCATCGTTATTGTTGATCATTTGAGCCTACCATTTGAAGCCACCAGAAAACAATAAAATATTCCAGTCTGTGGAATGTACATCATCATGTCATTCAAGGTGTCAAATGGCCAACATTTACAAACAAGACAATAATACAAGTTGCATGTAGGCTAATACAAGTTGCGTGTAGGCTGATGCCTTTTAGTGCTGAGGTGTGATTTCTCAAGAAAGGTGTAGCTGCAGCCTATAGATCACCAAAACAGGGTGGGAGCTCCAGAATGGGGCATGGCTTCCTCCCATTGTCAGACAGACAAGACACGCCTTACCCCATTACCCAGTCCTAATTCTAACTCCCCACTTTTGCAGGAACCACCCACTTTTGGAGTTCATAGCCTGCAGTAGTCTGCAGTTAAATCTATCTGGATTTCTCAGCTTCACTCAAATCTCTCTAAAAAAAACAGTAGCACCACCTACTGGATAGGATGGTCAACACCAAAATATATGTAATACTAGCGAAATTTCTAACAAAGATAATTGACAATTGACAAATATTTTACCGAAAAACAGCATGCAAGTGAACATGGGGGTGTGCTTTCTTATCCTATGCAAACTGCCAGTTTCCTGTAAGTAACTAGATTATAAAAAACTAGATTAACTATAAAGCAGATTCTGTTGTTTTTATTTGAAAATGTAAACAATTTTAAAATGGGGGAAAGTATATTGATTAATCTTTGCAATGTTTCAGTCTGTAATCTAGGGCTTCTTACCTCAGACATACAGGTTTCCTACCATGTTTACCACATCCTGTTACGAAGTACACGTGATACAAGTTCACATGTCTAGACACATTCTTTGTTGCAGCATTAGTGAGTATGTTTTTTTTTTAAATTTTGGAAAATAATTCTATGAATATACATATATATATATATATATATATATAGAGAGAGAGAGAGATTCATATGCTGTGAATAAATAAATATATGCTTACGCATTATTTTCCCTCAGTCTGCAGCAAACATATTTTGTGTGAGTGATTTAATTTTAGTCATTTAAAATGCACCCCATCAAGACCTAATGTTTTCCCCCACAGTTGCAGGCAAAGATGTTATCAGCTGTTGAGTTTATTTTCAGATCCAACAGTTATAGCTGCAGTTATAGTTTATTGTTACCTTATGGTTAACCTAACAGTTAACCTAATTCACCTATTTTCTTTGATTGAGTCATTTCATTTTAGTCATTTTCTTTAAAGTGAGTTACATAATGCTCAGTATTGCCACAATATTTTGCTCATGATTTTAGTGAATATTTACTTCCCCATGGAGAAAAAGCATCCAAAGGTGCGTGTGAAGTTGAAGAGGGGGAGGGTTCAAGTTCTCTTATTTGCAGCAACTTTGTTCTTTTTTTTCAGAACCACAATGAGCTATTTTCTCTGCCGGTTCTGCTGAGCGCTCTGTAGATATGGTTTTCTTAAAGCATGGGATTTATCAAATTCACAAAATGTATAGAGGACTGATATTTATGATTGGTATGTATTTATCAACTTTTTATTTTTAAAGCTCTTAGCAATTAAACCTTGCAAGTGTCTCTAAAATAATATTATTCAATGAAAACATAATTATTAAATTTTTTACTTTGTCTTAATAAATCCATATTTCCAGTAAAAAATGGAGTTTCCACTGATTATTTTGTATGTTACAGTGATATGTAGCGTCAACGGGTTCAACATACAGCTTTTACCAGTGAAGCATTTTACAAATGATGATCCACTTTTTGGGCAAACCGTTATTCAGTCGAAGGAAGGGTTAGTCACTTATGAGAGACATTTTTGGAAAGATGCTGTATTCATAAACATTCATCATTAAGCACAGTGAGATCGGTCAGGCAAATTATATCATAATTTATTCTATTTTAGAGTTTTTGTTCCTTCTCCCACAACTGGAAATCTTTTCGAGTGCACGCTAAAGCAGAACTGTGTCATGGTAAATTCTCACGGTAAGCCATAAGATTACACGTTCCTGTCTTACAAGACTTTTCAAGACTTTACCCCACACTGTGTTACATTATTATAAAACTCACCTTTTAATACATCAATATCTCCTTTTAAAGATGAGACAACTAAAGGTCTGAGACCGATAGCATCAGTAGCTGCTAGCGTGACAACAGAGGAAGACAGTTTTCTGGTATGTTAAAAGCTTCTTAAATACAGAATATGTAAAATATGACATATGAAGTTTTGGACAATTGCTGCCTCATTCTCAATGATTTGGTTAATAAATAGTGGTGTTGTTGGGGAAGCTGAGTTAAATAAGAAGTGAAGTGTTTATAATCATAGCATGCATAAGGTTTGCGTCTGTCTAACTGTTTCACAGTAAAACCACAGAAAGTTTCCCCTGCAAAAAAGTGACAGACAGAACTGCATCAGTTCTCTTTTAGAGAACCGGAAATAGTCTTTTTGAGAACCGGAAAAATAATTAGTGAAAAATATTTAAGCGCTATTTAAGCGAGTTAATGTGTTTTTTGAAAAGTTGACACTTTTTCAGATTGTAGTATTTTGACAATTTCCAAAGTTGATGTAACCATCAGGAGTCATAAATGCCATTTATGACTAACAGTCATAAATGATGTTAGTCATAAACATTGTTAGTCATACATTTTGACGTCACCCAAACTATGGTGACAGAACTTCCGAAACAAAAATACTAAAAAGTATTTTTAAAAAAGTATTTAAAATTATAGACATTTCCTCTTAGTCAAACCTCAATTAAACATATAATACCTCTTCAAAATCTGTCTGTGACAGAATTAGTAAAATCTTTATTATGTGCTAACATTAATACAAATCCAACCAATTATTTAGTAAAACGTAAAGTATTTACTAAGCATTAGCTGAGACATAAAAACAGATATTTTTTATTTTTATTAGAAATATTTGTTTTTTCTCACGAGGTGTGTAATCAAGTTTGTACGAAGAAGTCATCAACTGAGTATTTGAATGGAAATTGCACAATGAAACATTCCAAAGGGAAATCCAAAATGAATCCTGCTGATTTAGGTATGTTGCAGATGTTTTGTTTTGTGCTGTTTTGATTGATGGTGTTTATAAATAGCATTTCAGATACAGTCTTGATTGAGATCCCTGATAACCCTTTGATTCCAGTTTTAAATGAAAACAGCAACAACAATAACAATCATTATGGACGACGGATCAATCAAGGTGAGAAAACCTGAACAAACACGAACTAGCTATAAATTCTTGCCTGAGTGTGACAAATTCATGAGTCTTATTGATAATTTCCATTGTCAAGAAGTTAATACTCGACGAACGAAAAGAGATGCCCAGGAGACCACCAATTCACCGGCAGATGATGATGGTACCTGTCTTTGTTTACCCTTTATAATAAATGAATACTATAGTATTTAAGTAATGCTGGTGGTGTTGTATTATCATACAAGAAAGGATATAAATACAGCAACATCAAATACATGGAGCAGATTCGTTCTTTTCTGTACGAATTTAAACCTTATTGCTTCTATGTTGTAGATCCCGGGACAGAGATTGCATTCGTGCTGGATGGTTCTGGTAGCATTCGACCTGATGAATTTCAGAAAGCCAAAGACTTTATGTACAATGTCATAGATAGTGTTTGGAAAACATGCTTTGATGTAAGTACAAATTAAACAATTATATATTACCCTACACAAAAATCTGTAAAAGTAGGACACAATGTAATGTATGGATATTTCAGTGCCCCACCGAAATATAAATTCATTTAAAAAATAGAACTCAATATAAACTGAATTAAACCTAAATTGTTAACTCGTAAATGTGTAATAAAACATTATTCAACAAATAGACAAATATGTATGGAAATTGAGTGCATAGTCTGTTTGGCTTCTGTAATGTTATGATCGAAATAAGATGGGCCAAGACTCTGCCTCTGGACTCATGCCTCTGCCCTTCTGAGTTCAACATCTCCCCACATTTTTTTTCAATGTGTCTGTTTAAATGCAGTTAGCCCTAACTGAGAGCCATATGGGCAGCCCCTCTAGTTTTTACATTACGTGAACTTAGTCACACAATGCTATATCAATCTGCGTCAGCGTAAGTCCATATTAGTCTGGTGAGTGCGTCAGTTCAGGAGAATTGTTATGTTGTGAACATGGCAAGTACAAACCAATCCAAGTACAATTCAAAGCTTTAATCAGCCAAATTCTTATATAAATAAACTAATGACTAAAATGACTTAAAGTATAAATCATTTAGTTTAAATGTTGCCTTTGTGAATTGCTTGTAACACAAACGGGAACAGACTAAAGAAATAAAACAATCAATAAAAAAAATGTAAATAGTTCGTTTGTGCTTGTTTTGTTAAATAACCCAGTTCAGCACGCAGTCAGTTACTTTGTTTTTAAAGTAAATCAATATTCAAACACAATAATACTAATATGTGTTCTAAGATAATATTCTATATATGATTATAGAGCTTGCCAATCAACATTAGAGCGCCATCCTCAGGCTACAGGAGTGCGCTAGACCTCTGCCAAAAGTTTTCTGAATGCATTGTCATTTTAATGTAAAACTTATTACAATAGCAGGCTTGCAATACTAGGTTAATCATATAGCCTACGATATCACCCAGAATTGGGGAGTTTCTTCCCCATGTCCTCAGTTCTGTTGTCATGGTTGAAAATATGATCTACAGTATAAAGTCTGATTACATTAAGTAAGATCTTTATACAATTGAAAATGTTTTTAACTAAAAAAAATC
>JAZGTI010008579.1:0-10242 GCA_036877585.1 Botia kubotai | reverse complement strand
AATACAGTATATAATTCATCCAGGTCTGGAATGACTTCAGCTAACAGGAAACGTTCTCAGAACCTTGGCTAACGTTCTCTAGAAGTTCTAACGAAGTGATCAACAATCGTTCTTGCAGTAATATTAGTAGATGTTTTTTAACATATTTGATCATATATATATATATATATATATATATATATACAGTATATATCAAAAGTGTCATTCTAAGCAGGGTACTCCACAGCTAACTTTTGCCTCTCTACTATTCTCTGTCTCAAGTCAAATGAAGCCAGACTGATATTTCCTAGTGAAATCGCACTTGACCGATCAAATTACACATTATTATAAACTTATTGCTGTGAATTAGGGTAAGATAAGGACACATGTTATGTACCTTCTCAATAACTGATGTTTGTTTATTTTTAACCAAAAGCTTAAAAATTGCAGCATTAATAAACATGTGAAAACATGCTGAATTATAAAATCACGACAACAAGGTATGCAACGATAATAGTTATTTATACACACTTCCAGTAAGCAGATGTCATGTCTTTAAATAAAAGCATTTTAAATTAACAGTAAATGTCAGCGTGATGCAGTTCATCAAATTATGATCGAATTTCATCCAAATTTGATCACATAGGTCTGCTAATTATCTGATACGGAAATCAATGGTGCCATTATCTACTTTTCGTAATATCTGCCACCTTCATAAAAATCACAGCAATCATGAAATTCGTTAGCAGTCTTGGCTTGCTGTCATTACCTTTAATTATGCACGACATCCGATAGTAACTACATTTTTCCCCCTACATTTAAATTAAATCCTACAGTTATTTGGTGTAACTTTGTGTGAAACGAGAAAGAAGACTAATTAATAAAATGCGGTAAGCACATTAGGTGCGAGGCATGATTGAGGAGTTTCAGGTTTAGAAAAAATCTGATCGAAATTCATCTGCGTTTGCGGAGAGGCCCGATTATTTTCTCACGCGTAAAGTGTTTCTAATATTTAAAATATAATTAGGCCTTTAGCTGATGGCTGCTGTGTTGAAGTACGATTGGAACAACAGTCACCGATAAGTTAAACTCTAGCTTCATAAATAAAGAACAACTGCTGAAATAACAATAAACAGCTGCACCTATCTGAACCGCAATAAATCAACTATTCTCTTTGCTATCTTTTAACTGTATAAAACGCTGTCTAGGTGGCACACCTTAAAATAAATCACCACAAAATAAAACGAATCCTGCCCTGTTGCGGATTATAATGCATACCCGGCAGAACTGAGCTTGACTTTTATTTGCTTTAGGAGTGTAAGCAACTACACTTACGGACTTGTAGCTTTCGGAATGAAATTACCTCTAAACAGTCGATTCGTTTGTGCAGAGCGCCTGCTAGCAAACACAACCCACAATTGTGTATTGTTTGACAACTAATAAAGAGATCGGCTCAATCCCATATCAAAGGCCGGCAGGATGAAGGCTCTGAGGATTCACGATAAGAGGACAGAGTGCGAGAGAGAGAGAAAGAGAGAGCGGGCAAGACTTTGCAGAACAAACAGATGGGAATAAGCACACTGACAAGTGCCAGTGCAGGTTCAAGGCGTGTTAGCACAGGTTCCTCAGTTCAGCATTCCCTCATACTGAAGAAGGTTCCTGCCTCAAACTACAAGAATAAGCCACAGCGAGGAACATCAATAAACAGCTTCCTAATGCTGTCAATACAGTATGTCCTGACTGTATTACTTCTACTGTATGAAATATGTAATGCGTATGTACGACGAACATACCGGACACGCACTGTAATTTTATTCAACTGACCTCAAGTGAAATAAATACTGTAAGTTTGTTTTGCTTTCCCGATTGTTCTGTGTTCTTTCTAATTGCAGGCATTTAAAGTTTATAACCACAACAAGGTTATAACCAAGTATTTCAGTTTTTACAAAATATTATCATGCGTTAGAGTAGTAACTCACGTAACTCCATTCGTGTGTATGTCATGGTAAAAATTACTACCACTCTAAAACATAAAATAGTAAAAATATAGAATGAGGTGTGTGTAAACTTTTGACCTGTAGTAGATCATCGTAAAACAAATCAAACGGTTTCCAAGAAAGCATAAAGGAGAAACATAAATAAAGCAGCCCTTACCTGTCAAGGCGTTTATCTTGAATCTGCCGTCTTCATTGCCTGAAATGATAGTGTATCGCACAGGCTCGTTTTCGGTCCCATCTTTGGTAAGGGCAGACAAACTGATGACCTCTGACCCGATTCTAAACGATTCTGGGATCTGCACCGAGTACTCGGAGCTGGGAAACAACGGCTGGTAGTCGCTCAGGATCACCACATTTATGGTGATCTTGGCCGTAGAGAAAAGGTGGCGAGGGAGGCCTCGATCTCTGGCTTTAACCGTCATCTCATAGACAGACCTGGTCTCATCCGCTAAAAATCTCTCCAGCCTCAAAATGCCTGAGATCTCATCTAGAGAGAAGAAGCCACTGTCTGCGCCTTGAAGAGAGTATCTCACCTCCGAGTTTATACCTGGAAGAGTGAGATAAATACTTAGAAACAACATTTCTAGGTATTTTACTGTGAGAACAGAGCAGCAGAGCAACAGACGCCTAAACAGACGATTTCAAAGCAACTTCAAAGCAATTTATATATTTATATATTTATATAATAATCCGTTTTGAACATCCAAATACAAGCAAACATGAACTGAAACACTGTGTTCTTTAATAGAAACACATCTGCATGATACTTGCACTTGGACAGGATCAAAACGTTATTAAATTGTTTGCTGAAACCATATCACACAGTCTGAAAAGGGCAAAGCAGTTTAGATTCAAATCTAGTTCAGTCCCATGATGGGAGTCGGTGTGTACAGTACTCTGCATGTTCACACAGATCTCCAGGTGTGGTCTGTCACTCCCCAATCATGTTTGTCTGTCACAGCTTTCAATCCTACATCAAACACTGCATACCTTCAGTGTTCCACCTTTGATGTATTGTGTGCAGTAAAAGAAAAGAGCTGGGGGCTTTCTAATGCTTCTGACTGGATAAGCAAAAAACAGTGTGTGGATTTCATTTTAAATCAGCTGTCCACGACAATGCGTGCGCGCTAATGGCTTTATACCTGTGTCAGGGTCTTTGGCGTAGATGACAGCAACAGGTGTCCTGATCGTAGTGTTGTCAAACACGGTGATCTCATAATGATTCGTGGAGAATTGTGGCGGGTTGTCATTCATGTCCTGCACCAAGAGAGTGATGTCGGCCTGACATGAGTGTCCACCACCGTCAGTTGCTTTGACAACAAGATCGTACTCTGTTTCCTTCTCTCGGTCCAAGAGAGCAAGAGTGAATAGCTCCCCTGTTTCCAAAGAAATCAAAGCATGTGTGAAACAAAACCTGAAAGAAATAAACTTAGACAACAGCAGGGAAGGGCCGGACACTGTGTTGAACACGTTTGGTATCTGGGACAAGCCGACACTTGTAATTTGTTAAATAAATGTGTCAAAAGGGATTAATTATGAGGAGTTTCAGACTATTTGTTAAACTCCAGCTCATTTTTATGTTGCTTTTTCATGAACCTGATGCTCTACAATTAGTTCTTTATCTCTAAATTTGCCCTAAAGATAAATTCATACACCTTGTATCTTGGGAACCCAAAATAACTGTCTTGCAAGATTTTAGGATTAGATAGGCATTCTTGGAAGACCGCATGTCACATAAAATAGGTATCATAAATCAAACAGTCATTGTGAGCAAAGAATTACAACTATGTCAAACAGCATGAGAAAATGGCCTCTTATCTTCTTTGTTGAATTCATTTCCTCGAATCTCCACTGAGCAAAAGCATTCTAAAGCGGCTTCAAAACCAAGTGCCTCTAGAAACCTGCACACCAATCTAAAGATTATGGAATTACCCGTTTTGGAGTCAAGATGGAACTTGTCTGCATTTGGGCCGTGAAGAGTAAACGAGACTTGTCCATTGGTTCCAATGTCGGGATCAGAAGCAGAGATCTTAAGGATGAACAAGCCTGATGGGGAATTCTCCATGACTGCTTCCGTATAAAATAACTAGAAAAAAATGGAAGTATCAAGATACTGTACATCTTTTACAAATATTACATTGTCCAATAAAAGATGCCCAGCTAACAGGCAACATTCTCTAAAATGTTCTCTCAATCAAAGTTATCAGAACACTGTTGCAATAATGTAAGTAGATCTTTTTTTAACATTATATGTCTTTAAATTTTATCCTCCTATTATTCTTAAGTAGTTTGTAAAACATTTGAGATATGTTCTTATAACCAAGCTATATCATTACTACAATGTCTATAAAGCTTAATGCAAACATTAGGGAAACATTCTTTCAACCTAAAATTGTTAGCTGGGATGTTGCGTCAAATCAACACCAAACAATACAAATATCTTATTTGTTACTATATTTGGGAACAACGCATCGCCTCCGTTTTGCTCATGTGTTAAAATCTGCTTTTGGAGAATTGTGACTTACTTGATCACACACAGGACTGTTGTCATTGATGTCAAGAACATGGACCTCCACGTTGGTAGAGGTCTGAAACCTTCCATCTGTGGCCATTATCTTAAGGGTGTGTTTGTCCTTCTCTTCCCTGTCAAGTGGATGCTGGGAAATCACTCTGCACTCGTCATCCGCTGCTGTGACTGAAAACTGCCCCAGTGGATCTCCATCTTCAGAGAGGACAACACCAACAATGTGTGTGCAAGACAATTTAGTGTTGTTAATCCAAACGGAACCGTATTCCAGTAATAGTTAAATGGATATTTCATCTTTACTCTCATGTAGCTGCAAACCAATATGACTTACTTTCTTCTTGGATGTTTGTAGACAGAATCTAAGATACAGACACTCTCAATCTGCTGTCATATTTAAAGACGCAAACAAAGTAAATGCTGACTAACATTCTGGTGTGTGTGTTTTCATGAAGGAAAGAAAGTCGCATGAGTTTGGAGCTACATGACATTAAGTACATAATGACACAGTTGCCATTTTTGCTGAACTTTCTCTTTAAGTACTGCACAAACAGGACACGTTCAGCCATAATGAGCCACTTAAACGAGTCTTACCTGTTACATAGCACACAATTTGTCTATTTTCTGCAGAAACGTCTTTATCGGTAGTTGTCAGAGTGACGATGGTCTCTCCAGGTCTGCCGTTCTCCAGTATGGATCCCTGGTAAAGCTCCTCAGTGAACTGAGGTGGGTTATCATTTTCATCTGTAATGGTCACTTCAACCAGCACTGAAGAGGACAGTTTGACTGCATCGCCGTGATCGGTGGCTACCACGTAGAATCGATGAATTGGTTTGGCCTCTGAGTCAGCCTCTTTTAAGGTAATGATCCATCCAGTCTGTGAATCGATGGTAAACATGTCCCCGATATCATCCGACTCTGATTCCAGTGCATATGAGACCTCTCCATTGACGTTTGTGTCCGCATCGTTAGCCGTCACCTGAATGACTGTGGTCCCGGGTGGCATATTTTCTGCCAGGAAGGCCTTATAGGGGTCAGCCTCAAACATAGGCTGATTGTCATTGACATCCTGAACTTCTATGTGAACAGAAACGAGAGATGCTACATCCGTTCCGTTGTGATTACCTTGAGCAATAACGTCGATCTTATACACCTTGGTTTTTTCATGGTCGATGTTCTTCTGCATCACAACTGAACCACTGTCTTTGTCGACAGCAAAAACATGGTCTTTGTTGCTGTCCACAGTGTTCCCATTTACCAAGCTGTATATCAGGGGCATATCAGCATCTGCCTTGACTGTTCCTATCTCGTAACCGATGGGGAGGTCTTCAGAAGCCGAGAATGAGTACAGCGGTTCCGAAAACCGGGGTAGGGTCACCTCAGGTGGGACCACTTTGACCTGTACCGGTACAGTGGAGTTATAAAACGGAATGCCCCCATCTCGAGCTTTGACTTTGAAGTTGAATATCCGGTTCTCCAAACCAGCCAGGCTCTCTTTGACTTTGACGACCCCAGTAAAAGGATTGACCTCGATGATGTCCTCTGTAACCTCCTCAGCTTCTTCTACTGTGTAGGTGACATCCGCATTTTTACCCTCGTCTGCATCATAGGCCATTATCTGTATCACCGGCGACCCTTTGTTCACCGTGGACTGAATGGAAACCTGATATTCCGTGGCTTTAAATTCAGGGGGGTTGTCATTCTCGTCTGTTAGAATGATCTTTACGGTGCAGAAGCCCACTCTTCCCCCACCATCCTTAGCCATGACCTTAATAGCGATCACTCTTTGAGATGGATTTTCTCGGTCCAAAGACTGGGAAGTCACGATTTGTCCATCTTCATCGATGGAGAACTTCTCATCCGCAAGCTTGTTAATGATGGTGTAATCAACGCTACCGTACGGCCCCTCGTCTGGGTCAATGGCAGCCAGTCGGATCACACGTGTTCCTACTTCCGCATTCTCGGCCAGATCGGCTTCATAAACATTCTGGCTGAAATAGGGGCTATGCTTGTTGCCATTGGTCATGTCGATGTTAACAGGGGCGGTCTTTTGGAACACGCCGTCCGAAACAGCAACGGTGAGGTTGTAAAACGGATCCAGCTTTCTCTTGCACACATTAGAGAATGAGATAAGTCCGGAGGATTCGTTAATAGAAAAATATCTCCCCTCGTTACCTGAGAGTATCTTATATTGGAGGTCATCCCTGCTGTCAGGGTCTGAAGCCTGAACTTTGATAACAATGTGACCACAAGTGGCCGTTTCATCAAGAGTGGCTCGATAAGACGACTCACGGAAATTGGGAGGGTTGTCATTAACGTCTATGACATTTACAACAATGTTAGCCTCGCTGCTGAGAGGGGGCATACCTTTATCTGTGGCTTTAACTTTGAGAGTGAACTGCTGTTTGGTCTCGTAGTCTAACACCTGTGATGTCACCAAAAGTCCATTCAGCGGATCAATTTCAAAAAAGTCTGTTTCCTTGTCAATCAGTTGGTAAGTCAAATCGGAGTTCCTGCCAGAATCGTTGTCTGTGGCTGAGACCTGTATAACAGACGTGCCAATTGGAAGGCCCTCAGGAAACTCTGTAACGTAAGTGAGCTTATGGAAGACAGGTGGGTTGTCATTTATATCTTCCACGTCAATCTCGACTTGGGCTTCAGAAAAAGTACCAGTCACCGAATCTGTGGCACGAACAGTCAAAATATGCTTCGTCTGAGTCTCATAGTCTAGAGAATCAGTGACACTTAAGACTCCTGTTTTGAAATCGATGTGAAAAAATGTGGAGGCATTCTCTTCCTCTAGATTATAGATAAGGCGGTATCCCTCTGGATTTCTTGCTTGCACATGCAGGATTGTTGTAAAGGGTGCGATGTTCTCAGGTAATTTCAGTGGGTAGAACAGGCTTTGAAATATTGGATGAGAACGATTCTGTACATGGATGTAGAGCGTTTCTGCTGCTGTCAGACTGGGCTCACCCTCGTCTGATACCAGTACAGTGAGTACGTATTTATTCATTGACTCAAAGTCTAAAGGTCTTTGTAAGGACACATCCCCAAGATACGGGTCGATTCTGAAGAGACCGAAATTATCCTCCAGTGAAAAGTTTATAGATCCATTCTCACCAGAGTCATTGTCAGTTGCCAGCACTTGGAAGAGAACATCCCCTGGTTCAGTCTCCTCAGATATCATCAAAGTTTGAGGCAAATTTGATATCTTAGGAGCATTGTCATTGATATCATCTATATAGACCTTAACTTTGGTAGTGTCCACACGTGGCGGGTGTCTCGTGTCTCTGACTTCCACAACCACATCATACTCGCCCTGTTCCTCTCTGTCAAACGGATCTCCAGTGGTCTGCAGAACTCCAGACGATGGAACCACAACAAATTTCCCAGGTGGGTTTAAAACGGTGTACTGCAAGGGCTCGTTAAGGTAGATACCTGTTGCTCTTAGAACTGCTAAGATTTTTACAGATGTGGTGTTTTCCTGTACTGTTGCTACATGCATCCTGTCCTCAAATTTCAGACTACTCTTTGTTGCATTACTGACATTAATTTTCACAACCGTAGTGTCTTTGTACAACCCATCCGAGGCAATGACTTTAAACTCATTATAGGACTGCAGTTCAGAAAGGTCACTTATCGTGATCATTCCAGTCGATTGGTTTATTTTAAATATGTTATTATGATTACTTTCTGAAATCATGTAGGTGACTGTCGAATCAGCATCGTGAGCCGCCACTTGGATTACTTTCATGTCTTTAAAAACAGGTAAGGTGAGAGAGGCTTCATACAGAGGTAAAGCAAATTTCGGAGGACAGTCATTAAAATCCAGCACTCGAATATTTACTCGGCACGGTTTAGAAGCACTTAGCGAGGGCTCACCAGAATCCCAGACCTGAACAGAGAAAGAATATTCAGGCGTTGACTCAAAGTCAACTGGAGATTTCAAAGAGATGGTGCCCATGCTTGGATCTACTTTGAACATTTTCTGAGCTGCAGGCTCCAGGATCTGGAAGATCAGAAGAGCATTTGTGTCTTTGTCATCATCCGATGCCTTTATTACCAACGGCGTGTTATTGTCCCCAGTTACAATGCTGTTCACGGGGGCCGACTCACTGATTCGCCCGTAATAAGTGTCTTGATAGAAAACAGGGGCGTTGTCGTTTTCATCTATTATGTACACATGGACCACAGCATCAGACGAGGCTCCTGCTGTATTAGTGGCTCTTATCTGCAGACGGTAAGAAGGGTGCTGCTCAAAATCAAGTGCTTTTTGGACGGACAGCAGTCCAGAGTTGATGTTGATGTCAAATGTCCCATTGGGGTCTCCATCACTGATTTTGTACAGTACTGAGGAAGGGCAGCTGGCGACGACAGAAATCATTGGGGAGCCTGGAGGTGTGGCCTCACTTATCTCAGCAATGTATTCATTGGAGGAAAACCTGGGAGCTGTAAATTCAGACAGTTTTACGGTGATGGTAACTGGGCAAAGGGCACTGCGTTGGGGAAATCCCTGATCGGTGGCTTTTGCTGTGAGGTGATACCGCTCCTGAGAAAATCGCTCTAATACCTCCGCCACACGGAGACTTCCTGTCACCTGATCGATCTCAAAGGCGCCATCCACATTTCCACCTGCAGAGAAAAAGGGGCATTTGTTTTCAGATAACTTTGCCTTGCGTGTCAGAAACAAATGAAATGCAAATATTATTTCCTAACGGCGCAGAAGTAGAATTTATAAATGTCACATTAAAATAAAGTGAAACAGCAAAACGTTAATTATATATCTGCGCTTTCCCATGAATGCTAATAGCTACTTTTCATAACAAATATTAAGCAAAACTAAAAAGCAAAGATGACGTGGTACTCCAGGCAAATCTCTTACCAGTGTGAAAAGAATACACAATTTCGGCATTGCTTCCCGTATCTTTATCCAGGGCTTTGACTCTCAACACTTCTGTGCCAGTGGGTGCCAAATTCCCGATGGTGCCTTCATAATGAGTATTCATGAAAGCAGGGACGTGGTCATTACAGTCTTCTACATACACCACAACCTTTGCAAAGTTCTTTTTTATTGGGATCTTCTCATCTCGAACCTGCAGAGATAAAGTCAATGCTCCATTGTCTGTGTTTAAACGCAGATCAAATGATGTATGTCGCCAAGAGATAGAGACAGACAGGCAGTCTTTTGACCCTTTCAGTTAGGAATTTTGGGAGGTCAGGAACGTTAATTTATAAATGTAATTTACGTTTTCCCTAAATTCCGACCCCTCCATATCGTGACGTGGATCAATGGAACTGAATTCCAATCTACGTTGGGTCTAACTGCAAACAAAATGATAACCAAACGTCTTATCCTGCGACATGACATTGTCATGCTGATTAATGAATGCATCTTTTTCCTCTCTTTTTAGTAATTGTAACGGAATCGAGTGGCTATCGTTATTATTTACATACGACCTAGAGACAAGAGTCTAGTTAAGTCAAGAGTCACTTTACCATCACAATCAGTGTGTGAGTGGAGAGGGTCTCATAGTCCAGCTCTTCTTTAATGACGAGCATGCCGCTCCTTTGGTCCAGGTGAAAGTACTTCAGGCTGTCTGGATGCAGGCTGCTGTGGATGGTGTAAAACAGCCCACTGTTGGTGTCTGCATCCTGGGCACTGATGTGAAGGATCTCCTTCCATGGAGCTGTGTCCTCAGGCACTCTCACTTCATAGAGGCTCCTCAGGAACATGGGCCG
>JAZGTI010008578.1:0-19961 GCA_036877585.1 Botia kubotai | reverse complement strand
TCTTAAGTGCTGCTTTTGAAAAGACGAGTCCCAGAGCACACAAACCCAGAAGCAAGACTCGCAAGAGCGAAGATCCGCATTTAAAATTAACTTCGCATAACAGAAAGGTGTCAATTACTCACATGCTCAGGTTGAGCTTCTCTGCAGTACCTCATTAAGTTTTAATTCAAATGAGAGGGGCTGATATATCGAGCCCCCAGGCATTTCCTTCACAGACTGTGACATTTCGTGCCTACGCGCCGTTTTACGGCAAACACGACTGGCCTTTTCTTTCTCAAGCATTCAGCCCATTGAGAGCATCTCCCTTTGTAATTCAATAAACAGCTGTCACACACAGTAAAGCAACAAAACAATGTGAAGGCTGAAAATGCGCAGACAAGCTATGCCACGCTACTCGGTGAATATTACAGAGTTACGGATCATCTTATTTACCATGTAAGATTAGGTAGCGTGAGTCTAGATGTTTGATGTGAACAGAGCAGGAAGAACTAAGAGAACCCAACAAACGTACGGTTAAAAATAACATTGTTAATATCGATAATAACAATTCTCCTGCTTCCTGTTGTGCCACTTTGTTCCCTTCAACGAATTAGGGTATGCAAGTAAATGAAAGTAGGTGCTGCTAGCTATGCGTGCTTGATTTAACGATTTGTTTGTGTTCTGAAGTGTGTCAGGGTGAAATTCATAATGCAGTAACTGTCTGCTTCTATGGTCGGTTTCTCTTTCAGGTTAACTGCTGTGGAGCAACAAGATTGTGCTGAGTTACAGCTTGTAGACATGTTTGTATCTAGAATAACAACACATCCAGTATAATGGTATGTGACTATCAGCAGCTAAGGTTTGTTACTTTAAGTATGTACGGTAGGATTGTGTGGCAAGCATTCGCAGCTGCATTTGTGTAAAGGATGTTTTTGGCTTAACCAATGACATTTCTGCATTTACAAACCCAGAATTAGTGCTTGTTCCTACCAGAAAAAAATGGTTTACTTGGTAATTAAATCCACTAAATTGGACTACTGTATACGTTTTAAAATAGTTGGCACAAGCAGCTACCTGTATCCATCGATGCAACTGGCATTGATGTAGTCAGATCCTTCCACTCCTCTGATTGGCTGCAGGCACACCCGTGTAGACTCAAAGGGCATGATATTGACCAGCCGGTTCTTGAACTTGTTGCAGGGCAGGTTGGCGCTGATGAATCGTGAGGTGTGAGCTTTGGAGTTGGCCAGCCTCTGTGGAATCAAAGCTGGATTTTAAGGGCTTGAGCGTAAACAAACTAGCAGAAGGTGCTGAACAGTTTCAAACAGGGAAGCCATAAAAATCTTTTAAAATGTGGGCACTACAAAGCAGTGCAAAGATAAAGCCTGCTGTCTTGTGATTGGTAAATACAGGTAAAGGGACGTTAGATCAGAGCTCTGTGACAGTAGATGAGGTGATGAGTATAACAGGCTGACTGGAAAAGCGAGGGCGTAACTGGCAGCGGGGAAGAGAAAGCACAGATGGACATCAGCAGAGAGAGCATGGAGACCATTGGCTCGACTACAAGCTCTGTTTGTACTGGGTACCCAGTCCAATCTCTGCACCAGATGCTGCTTCTGCTTCTAGTATCCATTTTGAGGTGAGTGTCATCTTTTTACTGCTGTTCATATAGATCCCATATGCAATATTAAAAGATGGAACGGTAAAGATATGTTAAAGAAACTTATGTGTGACTGACACGTTTCGCCTCAGGGTATGTTAAATGTGCACACAGTCATCACTGACGTGGTGGGAATACAGCATCTTTCAGAAAGCAAAAGCTTTTGATTCCAAATTTCTTGTGGTCTGGACACAATGCCAGCGTAAGGTACATTCATTTAAACACATTTTTTTGAAAGTGTTATTTATTTAAATGGTTTAACTTTTATAATAATGAAAATTAATCAGTGAAGTGAACGTAGTGCAGTTACCTTAAACTCCAGCTCCATGGCTGTAACCGTTTCTCCAGGTGGTGGTTGGGTGAGCTTCTGAATGTGGGCGTAGAGGTTTCGGGCAGGGACCTCAGTGTTCCCACAGGTTGCAGCCTCCATCAAGGCCTCGTGGATAAAGATGTACTGGTCCTCTGTCTGTACCATGTAGTTTCTTTGAGCTCTCATGCACGTGACGTGACCGTAGATGTCCACTGTCTTTTCGTGTTTCATGCGTTCCAGCATGGCATCGATGACTATAAAGCAACCAGTGCGGCCCACTCCAGCACTGTAAGACCAAAAGCAGTTAAACCACTATGGAAACCATATACATCCACAAAAGTGATGAATCCAATTCTAAACTGTTTCTGCCATCTGAAATTCAACAGAGCAAAGCGACAATTGCTCATTTGGCAACAGAGCTGTAAGAGCAGAACAAAGTGAAAAGGCCGCCAGTTAATCAAAGCCTGGGGATTGGTGCTCACCTGCAGTGCACAACCATAGGTCCAGCATCAGGGGGGTTGCAGGCCTTGACCCTGCGCAGGAAAGCTAGGATGGGGGTGGGGTATTCAGGCACTCCATGGTCAGGCCAGGCCATGAACTGGAACTGCCTGACCTCACGCTTCTCGCTGGAGCCATTCTGTTTCAAACAAGCGGGATGGAGGTGAATAAGTGGTCTGCAAACGTGAGAACTTGTGTGGTGTATGGAGAAGAAAAAGCAAGTTATTTTTGTACCTTGTAAAGGGCAAAGGTGCGCACACTGTAGGTTGCTAACTCCACAGCATCGAGCATGGTCACCTGGATCATTCCGTATGTCTCTGTCCCGCGTATGGGCCAGTACTGGTCACATTTGACCTGTTGTGAAGTGAAGAGTGGAAAACAGTCAAAATAACAGCACAGGATTGAATTCTATAGGTCTCAAAGTATAAATACTTAAGATTACTTATTAGTGGGATTGCTAAGGTGAACATTACTTATTACTATTGCCCATACAGTATGTGTGGTTAAGGTTGTGAGAAAACCTCAAGTGTCACTTTCTAATTCAGTACAACTTGTGCTATAAACATGATCGTTACATGGCTGATCAAATGGCCTGTTGCGCAAAGGTGGGCTATTGCTTTTCTGAACACAATCTGAATTACAATTTTCACCTGGTGGATAAAAAAATTTGAAAAAAATCTGACAGATTTACATTAAAGCAGCGACCCATAACATATCCAGGCACCAGAGTATTATAGTCTGGGGGTGGGCTAATTTGACCAGTAAGACACCCACAATGCCCTTAGCAACCGTATAGCAACATCGTGGCCCTGATCTTTGCTCGGGTAAGCACCACTCACATTTCTTAAGATAACATAAAAACCTATTTGTTTACATATAATTGAATTGTTTGTCTTTGTCTCATGGTGACATGAAAGACAATGAGTTATGGCAGAAGAGCACGCCACCTGTTTGCTATAATTCACAAGGATGCGTTCTCAGAATTCAGCGCAATACTTTTGAAGGCCAACTTTTAAAAAGCAAACATTAATACAAAATGGAGAATTGTGGCTAAAGTTTTTTCCCCAAACTGCATGTCATTTATAGCCTTCCTGTTGTTCCCGACAAAGACAAACCATGAACGATGTAAAATGTTGTTGTTCTTCTGGCAAAGGCCTAAGACAAAGCTGCCAATAGTAAACTAGGTTAGTCATCTCTATCTGCTGTCGAGGTTTTCACCACATGGGTGTGTACGCCCTTTACACATTAAGTATGCTTTATGGGTGCACAGCACTGCCAAAACCCACTCATTTACCATGCTAGTGCTGACAACACACGTCTCTATTAGCCCTTACCTCCAATCTGACCTTACATCCATCAACAAAACCTGAGTGCACAAATTCCCTAGTATGAAGAATTACAGGTTACCTACTGTCAAACATGACATTTGAGCTGAACTTGCTCTTTCACCATCCCTGGATGCCACAGGTCTGCTGGGGTACCCAGAACAACAGTGCACTAAAAGACTGCATAGTGACTGGACTTTTATACAGACCTGGGTCCCTTAGTGCCAATCACAGACCGATGTTTTACAACACAAATAGACTTGTGAATCATTGTACTGTGTGATCAGGGGAAAAGGATAAAATGCATCAACAACAGTGTTTACAGAATGTATGTTCTATTATTACTGTATTTTGTGCAGCTGGGTAGGAACATTTACAGTTTTGCAAAATACGTTATGTCCTGAAAAGTGTGCTCTTTGAACATAGGGGTGTTATGTAATTAGGAAGTCTGTATGTATTTACTAGGGGTAAGGCCTTTATTCCATAACAGGTGTGTATGGGGGCTTGGGCACGCACACAAAATGAACGTTACATGACAACATTGTTCCTACAGCCCTGGTTCTTACCCTGGACTTCTCTTCCAGTCTGGTCATCATGACGATAGTACTGGCTCTTTGCTCCCATACCATCCTCCAGAAGTCACTCAGGGTCTCAGGGAGAGGGCCCTGCGTGGCAATGTAGGCATTCTGCTTGCGGTAGCCATCAATGTAGTTGGAATTGATGTAGTCACTACCTGGAACACCTGCAGAGAGTACAAATAGGGAAAATCAGATATCAAAGACCTTATTGGTGGTCCACTTAAACCAGCATGTGTCTCTGCATTTATGGTAACTGCGTGCTTTACTAAACATACATTTATCACCATAATAAAATGCTAAAGGTAAACAATTTTGAAAACGCATTTGACGTTTACCGTCCACAGGGGTCAGAACGACCCTTGAGTGGTCATAAGCAATAACGTTGGCATAACGGTTCTTTGGCTTGTTGACCTCCAGGTTAGAGTTCTCCCACGTGAACTGCTGTCCTGGATCAATGGACTGTAGAGAAAAGAGTAGAGACCAAAGCCAGGGAGAGAGGGAGAGAGGAAGAGAGAGAGAAAATTCTGTTCAGTCTTTTGAGGAACCTTGTTTGAAGCTTGATACCACAGAGCGCTGCAGGGGTAAATTTGAACTAGCATTACTTCAGAAGGAGAGGCTGTGTTTCTATAGCAACCTGACATTTAGAACGGAGACCCAAAAGAACCAGAGATGACTTTCTCACAAGGGGTTTTTAAAACGGATGGACTGACAATGCTCAAGAACTGTAATTTGGACCCCTTTGTGGGTATATTTGAGTTCTGATCCCTTACTAGTGATCATCTGCCCAGCAATGTAAGCACAAGTTCATCTGCTATGTTATGAGAACCAAACAACAGATGGCTTGGTATTCTCTAACACTATAATTCAAACAAGATCACTGCAGGGGGCTCCGACAATAGTTCCTCTGACTTGCTTTGTCTATACCTGAGCTCATTCAGGCATATGGGTTTGATACTAAAGATTTCATTGGAGGAGAGGGCATTCAGATGCTCAGATCAGCCTAATGCAATACAGGGTCCATGTGGACTTCATGCCTGCACTTGTTTTGCTCCTGCTGACAGAAGTGAAGTGGAAAGTGCAGTAGCTAAGGAATATCAGACTCAACAGAGAGACTGTGGATTTATGGAGACAGACGTGACATTCTAAAGACAAGACAGATGAACAGAACTGAAGAAAAACCCTGAAAATATCACTATATGTGAAAGCTATTTCCCTCCTCTATTTCTTACTAGATAAGGGACGTAACAGACTGCTTATTTATTACAGGTAATTTATCCACCAGTACCTCATGTACAAATTATCTGAGAGGCCTTGTGTACATTACAACCAATAACCATCATCAAACAGAGGTTTGTTTCATGGGTGTTAGCTTCAGGATTATGAAGCATAGTAATGTGATCACTAAGATTTTCATGTTTGAATTCTCAAAACTGAGCTTTGTGGCTTTTAGTCTGTTAGATTTGAGGTTATCTATGCTAGTGTACTCATAAACATTAAAATTTACTTCAGTCTCTTCTGGTGTCCCAAAAACTTAGTCACAATAAACACTAGATTTTTGTCCAATCAACTGCTCTGTGCTCTTGTCTAAATAACACAACTCTGACTAACAACAGCTAATTCTTTTAGCAGCAGTTAATTCTTCTGAAGCTGTGCTTCTTATTTTAGGATGGAATAAAAAACACACTTCACATTGCACAGATCTGCATTTAGATACAGAATCTGTCAGTCTGACTTCTTCAGAGTACTACACACAAGGCTATGGGTGGTGTATCACTTTCTTCTCGTTTCTTCTCGGCTCAAATGACACTGGGTCGTATCCGAAAATCAATCGACTATATGCAGCAGCCCGCTCAGACAGTCAATAATGTTACGGAGGCGCTTGTTATTCAGCATTGATCTGCCTGCTGTGGAAAAGGCTCTGGTTGACTCGGTGTCTATCAACCTCTACGCCTTTCACCTAATTCACAATAACACTGTATTCCTCGGAATCTTCAGAACTTGTGCACTTTTCTTGTTTTTCCGAAAACGAGCTTGTATTTTCAAATAGCGAGGCGGTTTGTTAACGGTCTGACTTTTCAAATTTTCACATTGAAGTTGCACAGCAATCCTGTGTATAGACATTATAAATCATCACACTGAAGCGTGATATTCTAAGTGTTGCTCTGGCAGTTTATCAGCAACCTTCGGAGGAACCTTTACCTTGTCGTAAGCTTTTACGCAAAAATTCAGGTATCGCGCAAACAAGACAGCTGGTATGCTGACTGGCAGTGCTTGGCAAACAAGGCGAGCGAATATAAGCTGTCACTACATGGGCTGACAAGCTTGAGAGATGCAGATAATGATAGCGATGGGAGGTGAACACCAGCTCCTATTAAAAGCTAAGGCTCTAGCGAGTTGACAAACACAGGGTCGTTACTGGTGAGAATCAGTGGCTGACGGGCGTGTTAGCTATTGCTCCTGTCACCAACAGGGCCCTGGAGTGCTCTTCATAGAGCTTTAAGGTGGAAGGAGAAGTTCATAAGAAAACAAACACTCAAGGAGCTCTCCGTATTCTGTTTCGTGTATATGAAAGAAATATCAAACAGCTGACTATTGGGGTGGATTATTACGTAAATATTCAGGTAATAAATATTTAAGTAGTGAAGCCACAAGGGCTTCATACTCATAATCACTTTTATAGCCTTTAAAGACTATAAAATCAAAACAGTTTAGATAACCTTTGATGTTATCTCTTGTATAAGCCATTGTATTCCCAAATATTGTTTACTCCCATTAACTGGTTGTGAGGAAGTGTCTGGTATTTATTAATTTAGAAGAGACATTTGTTTTCCAACGATTACAAGGCCAAAGGATGTAGGTGGCGATAGTATTTGGCACATACGGTCATGTGAAACACTGGGAGACAATATCACAGAGCAACGACCGTATCGAGCAAAATCTGAGCCAATAAACGTGATGGTGACCCCGCTGCCTTGCTCACGCTGACTGGACCAGGCTTCTCCCACTGGCCCAAGCAGAACCATCTGCCCTCCTGAGAGGAGGCCTTCCTTTACTGGAGGAAATGAAATCACATGCCAGGAGCAGGTTGTGAGTACTGCCTGGCTACTGAGGGCTTATGGAACTGGACGTACAGAACAGGGTTTTGCATGGATGCTGATTGGTGTAGTGTTATTAATAGTCTTTGTATTAAATGCACAAGATTCTTGTCCTAAATGTTTTTTTTCACAGGCACATGGGTAATTACAGAAAAGGGGGTTCGGGTTTTATTATAGCTTACTAGAAATAAGACGGTGGAGGATAAAAATAAAATAAAAACAAGCAAAGGATAGAATAAAGAAAGACGCTTGTTATGCTGGTTAATCAATATCCTTAACTGCTAAAAATCTCTAACACTTTATTCTATTTTTCAAGCTTGGCCTTGTTGCTTGGACTCTACTAATACATCCGCACTTAACATTCATCAAAACCTCAATTGGGACTCAACCTTAGAGATGCACATTTTGGGCGGACAGTCTGATCTTTTAATAATTCCACACCTTTAGGGAGATGGCTGATAGGCATGCTAAAATCACTTAGTGAAAGCTCTAATAGTCCTCAGTCTCAACATGGGGAAAAAGTGACGAGGCCTATGTGTGAATTAAAGATTTCTTGCTTGCCAGGAAAATTAACATCTGTTTATCAGAAAGACACAAGTGTGAACAGCTGTCAACGCTAAATACAGGCACTCTACCTATTGACGGTAGGATAATCTATTAGATAATACCACAGAGGCGATGGAGAAACCATGAACAAAACACTTACAAGACACAAAACAATCAAATAAACAAAACCACACACACACAATGCATAATGCAATGCAATATTACAGCAAATAATTGGGACTTTTGGGTTAAGAATTAACAGCTGGTACATCTGCACTGGCCTGCTGGGTGGATCTTTATTTTATCATGCAAGATATTTTGGATTGAAGATATTAGAGTGTCTATATATGCACCAGTCCTGTAAATTTACCTCATATTCCTGGGAAAAGCGAAGGGCGTCGTTGGCCCTGAGTCTCTCAATGTGGTCGGCCAGATCACAAACAGAGATGGGAGGGTGTTCTCTCATTCCTGAAAGAGAAAAAAAGAAGACAAGTGTTTAGAACATTCAGTCTTGTTTTAAAAAAAACATATCACTGTCTCTGCTAGCACCTGTGAATTTAGCGATGCTACATGCTAAGCCAGATCTGAGGGAAAGCACTGGCTGCATCGTGCTGTCTCAAGAGGGAAGGTCAGTGGTTTGTATTGGAATCAATTTGCCTTTAGTAGGATGAATGAGTAGGATTGAGATGGTTAATGGGACATGGTTGGATTTGTATCCCCATTATGTGTTCATTATGTTCATAGTGAACACTAATGTCTGGATGAGCCCCCTGTCAGCCACTTCATGCAGCCATTACTGGGAGACAGTGGCAAGACAAAGGGATTCTCTCTCAATCAACAGCACTGAGGTAATCCACTGAGTCACTGTACTTTTACAGTAGGTCCAGTAGAGAGTGGATATATTGTACGTTACTTTCCTGGAATATATTAATCATGTCTCCAAAAAAACATTTCCAAAACAGTAGTTTCTCGCCCACCTCTATCTGCAAATGTTTGAACAGACAGAGCTGCCCAAAGTGAAACTGAGAAGTCTGGGGGGGGGGGAACGAGCACTACAAAGCCACACTTTATTAGCAAGTCAACCTATCAATTATATTTATATACTTATGTATGCTTATATGTTTGCTTATTTATGTATGCTTTGTATACTTGTATTTATAGTAAAGCTGATGCATATTAAACTGGAGTAGGAGAAACTCTAGCTATTTTTACCATTAAAAATGTAGACACTTTACCTTTAAATTTAACATAATAGCAGGTCCTCTCTCCGCTCATACCGTCAATTTTGCCTGAGCTGAGCTAATGTTAAAGATGCTCGCCATTGACATATAATTACCACAGCTCTCTAGCACATAGTATTATGGATATTTAGAGGCTAATAGTGCAATAAGCACATGGAGAGAATACAGCCCAGGCTACACCCATGTTAAACAACAAGCTAATTAGGTAGAGAAGAGCTACAGCTCAGCATGCAAAACAGGCACAGCTGATTGCAGATGTCCTGGAACTGAACTGAATAAATGTCCAGGGTCATTAAAACTGAAATGAAACCAGAGATGTATGAATACAAGACTGGAAACATAATCTGACAGCTACATACAATAAGACAAAAACATGACTTCTGTCATGACATTCCTGCTCAATCCTGTCTAAGCTATGGCTGTTACTTCATATACAGAATGGACCCTGTGTTTATACATGCATTACAAGAGAAATCTGTTATTTTGGCACTTTCATTTCCACCACATCAAATTGTATATGGTTAAACAGCATGCTGTGGTGGAAATGACATTTTAAACACTTTTGGAATAAAACTAATTTGTTGTGCTAAGGCTAATTTCACAGCTAGCATTTTATGTATCTTTAATACCCAATTAAATAATATTTTCACACTTTGCCTAACGTGTGACAAATTTATTCTGACAAAAAATATTTCACATATTTACCTTGATTTTTCTTTCCACACATAGTCACACATTTCATCTCATGCTTCCAATTTATTTAGGCAAAAATTGTTGTGTTGAAAATAACATGGAGGGAGTGGTAATATAGTGAAAAAAATATTTTTAGGTTATCATCTTTAATTTCACACTGTTTTATAAAGTTTAAAATTGTTATAACATCTGGGTCTAAGACAACAGTAAAACTATAAAATCTATACATATATAAATTATATGAAACATTTGATGAGTAGCAAAAAGAAACAATGAAGATGTATTCTAGTTGAAACTGTTTCAATGTGACCCTCACATAAGAAAAAATAATCAACCCCTGGCAAATAAAAGTGCATGTAGCTACAGAAACACATCCACTGTACATCTATACAGTCACTTCATAATTTGTATTTGTAAACAAAACAAAAATACTGCACACTGTTATTTAAAGTTTCAAAAATGAAATCAAACACTGTTAAGTGCACTTGTCATAAGCAACCCTCTGGCTACAGTAGTGAGATTTTACTGTAACACAGGTGTATGGTTGTTTTGCCTGTGATAATGATGTGCTCTTCAAGACTGAAAGGGTCTGAGAGGGCTCTGTAATAGCCCGGCTCTACTGCCACGTCTCAGCTATTAGAGGAGAGAGAGAGGCAGGGCTGACATTTTCTCCCTGAATCAGCTCTGGCTCTCACTCACCTTGGGAATGGAATGCATGAAGACTAATTAACAAAGAGAGGTTAAAAGGGTGCGAGGGCCTTTGGGTGAATGGAGTCCATATAAGACGCTCAAAGGAGATAAGATGATGAGTGGAGAAACTCCAATAAACAGCTTTCCACTTGAATTCAATGCCACCCCATTACAAATAGAGCCATAAATGGAGTGAAAACCAGTGCGGTTCGTTTCACTTTCAGACGGTTACCGCTTCATTAGTATACTCGCACAGCTAGCAGAAAGTGAAAAGTAAAGTAAAACAACCTAAAAGCACATTTCTTTTTATACAAAGCTGTGAATTACAAAAATGCTTTTTACTGCTCTATAACCACACTGTAAAAGACTGAAACAGCTAGTGTATTTTTAAATTACACCTGATGAATGCATTACTAAAAAATCATTTAGAAAGACATGTATCTGTCTGTCTATAATCTGTGGTATGTTACAGATGGGAACAGAGTCAGAAATACTTCAGAAGATGCAAGCAGCCATCTAAAAACAGCTTTTTGTAAAGCAGCTTTTATCTCATACTTGAGATGCACCCTTGAAGACTAAAAGCATCCCCTCTCTCATGTGTCATGGTAGGCGGACCGTAAGGATTAGAAGATGCGTGCGGCAGTGACAGATCGTTCTGATTACAAAGACACGCTGTCAGTTCAGTTAATGTGTGCCTGTGTGTGTAAACAAATCTTGTTTATGGTAAATTATATATTTGGTGCCATATGCTGACGTGTGTTTGTTCACAAAGAAAATAATATCTGTATCTTTTCTGTTACCCTGATAATGCAGTACCTGGGGTCTGGCGGAGAATTTAAGTCTCTGCATTGTGCATATGGCAATAACATAAAATATAGCACATTGTGTGCATGTGTATGAATCAGAGGGGACGTTGGTATGTACATATTGTAAAAAACATATGAGGCAGATTCTGTGATGGTATGTGTCTACATGGTATGTTACCTGGTGTCTGGTAGTTGAGTCTCCTCATTTCAACTGGATCAGATGAGTTGGACAGAAGACAGTCCTTCACACCACTAGAATGATCATCTTTAGGTAGGGGGGATGCCCTTTTCCTGTAACAGCAAAACAGAGACAATGTGAGCGCTTCTATCGATTTATTCTGAAAGCAAAGTATAAGTGAATCACGATTCAAAAGATTTAACATAAAAAAACATACAAAAACAAAACACCAACATCAAAAAATCATGAAATTTTGATGAATGATATAATGAAATATGGACATTAGCACCTCCATAACTAATTAACAAGTAATAAATCTAAAAGGCAGAAACCTTATGACAGAATAATGACAGAATGTTTTCAGGTGAGCTATTGTTTTGGAAAGTAAAGGTGTCAAAGAAATTTGAAAACGGAAACCAAATACAGCAGTCTTTTCATGACCTCGGTGGACTCCATTAGCTGGCTCACTAAATATTCAGGGTTTGACGCTCCTTGTTTGTGGGGAAAACAAGGCGACTAGGTAATTAGCACATCAGCTGGACGGCGCAACACTGGGTAATTACGCCACTGTAGCACCTGCACTCCCAAGTGCGCTCTTCCAGCAGGTAAAGCTGTCATGCGGCAGCGCACACATGCAGAGACGCAGAACATCTGTTGGTGGAAACCCATCCTCAGACGCGCACAAATCCCCGACTAAAATGAGAGTGCCAACCTCATTGGAAATTTCACATCTCACTGCCCTCCCATTCATTTAAAAATGTCTGAGCACAGTTTAGGCAGTCAGGCGATTTCTTTCTTTCATAAAGCCATGCTCAATGCTTGAGCCCAACTTAGACTGGTGGGAAGGGCCGCAGTGAACGGTCTTCATCATACGCTGTTTAATGACACCAGACTCGCAGCATCACTAATCACCAGTGGCTTATTTCCTCCTTCCTCAGAAAGCGAGGCTCCAGGCGCAGTCATCTCTCCCCCACACTGGCACACTTCAATTATTCAGCGTCAGGTTAATATATACACAGAAGGCTAAAAGAAGCCATTTATACCAGGCCCAAAATTAAAGAACGACCCAAATGGAGAGATACTAATAACAGAAAAGGTCATTTTGAACCGAGAAAAAGGAGTGTGTATGTGTGTGTCTGTGATTTTTGTACATCACTGAATAAAAAGGAAGAAGAGGGGAGAAAAAAACAGAATGGTGAGGTGGAGGGAAATGTCAGCTTTGAAGAGGAGAACATTTCTATTTCAGCAGCCGTCGGGCTGGCATTTCCTTTACAATGGGCCATTCAGGGCTCAGGTGAGACAGCAGAAAGGCTGACTGCACATGTTCACTCTGAGTGACCTTCAGGAGGAGGTGCTGGCCCAACAGAATCCACACAGCACGGCAAAAAATAAAACATCACAATCACAACCACCACCAATGAACATGAAGCATGCACCACTGTGACAACTCAACCCAAAAGACTGGAGATTTTCAAGGACAACAGGGTGTCAGGGTGAGCTACTGTCCGTATGTATTCAGAAAGGCAACTTCAAGTGAACAACATGCTTTGGATGAGCTGATCTGGAGTAATTTAAAACAATATGCTAATGAACAGTACCACATGTGGCCACACCTGCAGACCCTGCAGCCTGTGAAGAGTATGACAGATGACACTTCTGAAATGATAAACTGATAAAGCGACACCTGCCTGTGATCTGAAAGTACCTACCTCTCCTGTTTGCTGCATTTGAGCGGAGGAAGGAAGAGACACGCATGATTAGTGGCTGTCAGGAACCCAGAGTACTTTACCATGTGAACTACAAAACTGACTTTCTGTTAATGAACGTTAAATTTCAGCCTAGCATCTAAACTGTCTGTGTTTGTAACATCTGCTGTTTGAGGATGTGATTCAAAAGGAGAGTCAAGTATTTCAAGCACTTGATAAATATGCTTATAGACCCTCCCACAAAACCAGTAGCCAGTTGTCCATCCAATCAATAAACTAGACCAGTTGGGACACTCTAGAAAGCATGGACAACCAGCTATCGCCTTATGACAGGATGAAATTGCTCTTTCCGAAAGTAAACAGGGTGAAGAGACTAAGAGAGTACAGGAGAGAAATTCGCAGGTAGCAGCAAAAGGCCAAGTTATGAATCCTGCAGCCACAAAATGGCAAAGCAAGTTGCTCGACTATCTGGTTCACAGCGGTGGGCAGTGTAGGATGAGAGCTTTTACTGTAGTATCAGCAGGGTGTGGCAGCATTGACACATAATCGCTCGCCTGCCGAGACTGAAAGCTGACTCTGTCATTTCCCCGCTGCATCTTCGCTCAGGTCTGGTCTGGAATCGAGACACCGCAAGCTAAAAGAGTTCTCAACTGTCAGGGGGGCTGAAACGGTAGATTTGTGTTGAATGCTGAAAAAAAATCCAGCAAAAACAAACGCAAGGTTTTCTCTGAAGTCAGGGATATTACGGAGATGGGCTGGGGGGAATATTAGTCAGTTCTGTATCAGCGCTGTTGAATGGGACCACCGGGTCATGCCGTGAGCTACATGTCTGCTTTATTCGGCTGAGTCAAGATGTCGTTATGAATAATGTCCTCCTTTCGTTCCCACAGCGAGAAACGCTAGCTAAAATTAGCCACATCTTGTTTCATGTACAAAACAGCCCTGAATTCAGAGCCACGGCTCAGGAACCTGGCGATGTTGTGCAGGGGTGTATCCACCTGAAATGAGACCTTCACAGCGACTGATACCTTCATTTATCTCCATCACATCTCGTGAACTGAAAGTGCCCTCACAGGCGTGTATCCAATAACATGGTGGGATCAGTTTATACCCTCATCAACAAAACTGTGGATATTATGATGTTAACTAGGGCTAGGCGATATGTCAAATATTCATGATATATTTGCAATGTATAACAAAAACGTTTGAATTTTTCTAACTAGATTTTTACTATATTTTGTTATTTGCATTAAACATTAAAAAAGCATTTTTTGCTATATTGGCTAGCCCCAACATTAAACACTTCATTTATCTTTTCATTATATCATCTTCAATTTTAAGCAAGTAAAACTAAAACAATTGAAACTGTTTAAATTGAAACATCTGCTGGTATAAAGAAGTGATGTGAAAGCTCCCCCTCACCTCTTAAAGAGCAGGATGGCGATGACTATGATAATAATGAGGACCACTGCAAGCACAGGGCCCATGACCCAAAGCATCTCGGGCTGCTCCATGCTGCGCGCCTGACTGTTGTTATCCATGGCCACCACGATGGGGTCCGAGTATGGGCTGGCTGAAAAAGTCCGCTACACAGAGAGTGAGAGAGAGAGAAAAAGAGAGGGGGGTTGAAGTCAGGAGCTATACTTTAGGAACTTAAACTTAAAATTTTTACCATTATCAATTACAGAATGTTGGGCTTTCTAATATATCTATTGGCTTTGAGGTCATCTATACATTATTATACTTCTGAAATTGACAGATTGATGACATTCTGCACTTGAGCGCTGTCAGAATTAATGTATAGATTATTTTTCAATAATGCCAAATCTGCAAAAAAAAAACTGGCTATACATTTTTAATTTTTATCTCAAATGAAAAGACAACAACATTAGCTGGACCAGCCTGAACAATACAGTAAACAAGAAATGATGATTAAAAGGTGATTGGCTCTTTTAACCGAAGGCGGGACTTCCAGTGCTACAGCCGTCATATTGAGTGTCACGATTTCTCTATTTTCCTACGAGGGTTCTGTCTCCCCTTCCCACACAGTTTCTGGCTCCACTGAGATTTTTCACGGGCACAGCAGGTCTTGCACACACATGTAACCTGTTTTCACATCTGTCTCCATGTCAGACTACGTTCCCCTAACAACGTTCCTCCTAACCCCTGGCATGCACGCATTCACCTTTCATTAGCACAAGTCACACTTCTGGGTGTGTACAACCACGTGGAGAAAGACATCCACAAAGACACAAAGGCAATTAAAGAAAGAAGATTTTGAAAGGGAAATGAAAGAATATGGAGTGAGAGGACGTGTGGATGTTTAAAAGACAGAGCAAAGCTCTCTCTCTCTCTTTGACTTTGATAAATTGAGGCAGAGATGAGGAATCATATCCTCTTCATTAGTGCTCAAACCATGGTGATAGTGAACTGACTGGAGGGAAGGAGGAAGCGACAGGAAGTAAAAAGAGGTAGGGTGAAGAGAGGGACATAAATGAGGCATCTCTCTGCTGTGCCCAATTCTATCCACGTGACCGGGGACACGCTGGAACACTGCCTCACAAACTGCCCAAGACGAAAAGAAAGGAAGAAAAAAGAGGAAAAGACAGAGGTAAAGGGAGAAAGAGAGAGGCGCTGTCACTACCACTCTCTTTATCTGCTTTGGGAGAGGGCATCCACATGGACACCAGTTCCCTGAGGGCCAAACTTTCCTGACTTCCTCTTACTCTAGCTCTATCCTGTCACAGCAGAGATGGCCGCTATAATCCGGATCACTGGCTCAGCTCAGCCCAGCCTGACTCCTTTGAGAGCGCAGAGATATTAATTGAAGAAATCAGACGGATATTAGCTGATGGAGACTCATGCAGTCATGAAGACTCCTCCGCTCACTGTTAATGTGATGGTTTACAAGAATGTGGGTGTTTATGCATGGGGGTGTGTATGTGTTGTACTGGAAATATACATTTTGTTTAATTATCGTGCTGTTCATGACTACATTACTGTAGTACTGGATCTTTTCTGTGGGTGTATCTTTGGTGAAATGCATCTAACCATCAAGGGTGGTGACCTCTACTATTGCTTGATATCTACGGTGGTTCTGCAACCTCAAACACTTTGAGTATGATGCGCTAAAAGCAGCTATTGTGCTTCGTGCTTTAGACAAGTTGAAAAAGTCCCAGAATATTAACTAATGCAAAATCCATTCAGTGGATAAGGTTGGGTATTTGTCCTTGGGCAGAAGAGGAGCGGGTTAACGACATCTCTGCGCTGTGGTCTCAGTGCAGAATTTCTGCTAATGTAAACACTTTATCTGGCAGAAACAGCTCGGCTGCCACAGGCCCTCCCTAACTTCACTTGCCAGTTGATGCTCTCTCTCTTGCTTGATTCTCATGTGACTTTCTTTAAAATGCAGCGCCCTGCTCTCTAACGTCCTCTCTCTCTCTTTAGGACTGCTGTACAGCCGTAAAAAACATCTCTCTATCTTTCACTCTTATAACATCTCAAGCTTGCTTGTCCTCACTTGTTTAAACTGATTCTGTTTACACACTCTATCACTCGATTTCACACGCCTCTAGGCTTGTTTATCTGCCTCAGGTGATGCTTGCACACAAAGACAATCTTTCTTGCTCTTTTCCTTTACATTTTCTTCCTCCATGGGCATGACCCTGACCTGTGCCATTTTGATAGATGGTGACACAATTGGAATTACCAACCACACCGTCTCATACATTACCATAAGCATGCGTGAATTTGTTTGCCAAAACTGCATATGGACGTTTGCTCATAGAAATGATGGTTTGTCAATAAGTTTGCGTGCTAAACACTTTCGAGAACCGAAATAGACAGTTCTGAAAAGGCGATATTTGTGCATGTGCACTCAGTTGGTAACCCTTAGAGAGCACAAGGTTACGTTTACACAGAGTGATGCACAGCTATACTGAAAAGTGGTGCAGTGTAATATGCCGTTTAGTAACTGCAGACTCACAATTCCTCATTTGAAATGACCCAAATTCATTAACATTCTAATGAGAGTAAGAACAAATTCATGTGCATTTGCTTTCATGTTAATATGTTAATAAATATGTATATAAAATTTGATCATTATTAGTGAAAGAGACTGAACCTCTTTATTTTTAGCACCAGAACTGTGGCACAGTGTTATTTTTACCCCCTTTCTTAATGGGATTGTTTTTTATGTCTGGCTAGTCTTCGTCTGTTCTAAAGGCCCCTGCGCTAGAGCTTAGCTCACAGCCAAGTAGTTCATTCATTCTCTGTGACAGCTCCGCAGCAGGAAAGCTACCAGAGAACCGAATCCAAGGCGCAGCTGTGGAAGATGTGGGGCGCTGGGTGTTCCTCCGAGATAGCATTCTTAAGCAAAAGACAAACGTGTAGGCTTGTTCTTTGAAACCTTACATCCTCATGTAATCGTTCTTAAATTGTCAGCGGGTTTCTTTAATTTTCATTAATTAAACAAGCGTGCACGTGCATCCCAACCGTCTCTGCGGGGCAGGAAATCAATGCTTAGGAGTCAGAGTGAACGAGACACAGAGAGGTTGATGGTGTGAGGAAAAGGAGGGGCACCAGGGCTTTTGAAGTGCTGAGTATGGAAGTTGTCCCCTTCATAAGACATGGAGGACAGTTTAATGCCTAAGCTTTAGGGATACTTGAGACTCAGCTTTAAGGGAATCAGGACAAGCTTCCGTGCTCCTAAAGCCCAGCCACTCAAATCCATTCTCCCGCTCTATCCACTGCGACAGAGGAGACAGAGGAGCCTTAAAATGCCAAACACTGCTGACGCTACCACGAGAGAAAATGATGAATATTTATTCAACTGGCCCTCTAGAGATCAGGGCTGTAAATTTCAGCTATGATTATTTTCAGGACTGTAAGAGCGCAGAGTTTGATTCCTTTGATTTGTTTGAGAAAACGCTGTTGGGGGGGCTAAGGAAACTGTTGAGGCGTTTAAGCTAATGCTTGTTCTACAAACAAAGCTTATTGAGTTTTCTTGCTTTTTAGGACACAGCCTTGGCAAGACTCACAGAATCATCAGTGCACGAGTGTTCACAATTTAAAATTGTCTGAGTTCTTGAAGAAATATAACTATACACATACAAAAGAACAGAAAAAGCTAAATTGTTTAATCACATGGCACCATTTGATGTTAACCTTACCTATATTTGTTGTCTAACTTGCTAACCTTGCACAATTTGTATGCTTAATTTCACCACATTAAAGCTGAGTACCTGTTTCTCGTTGGAGGTAACAGGGTACTGATCCTTGAGTTCGGCCATGACAAAGCACAGATATGGCTGATTGTTAGGAACGGGACGATTATAGAAGCCATTGTATTTCTTCTCGTCACCCAGGGTGAAGGAGTCTGGGAGGTGATCCAGCTTTGCGGCGATGTACGGCCTAACGGTATCTGTGTGACGTCGTCTCCTGAGTAAAGCTCCCTCAGTAGACTCCAAAAGCTACGTTGAGGAAGAGATCAGAGAAAGGTGACTGCATAGTCAGTACATACAACAGTCTTTACTGTACTATTTGAGAATTGTGGCTTTTAGAAGTTTATTATGTCTCTTAATTAAGCCCTTTATATGCTATTAAAACTAAGATATCAAAAATGATGGATGAAAAATATTAATGACTGATTTTGCACTACACAGATTTTAGTCCAATCAAATTGAAGGCAACAACAATAGACAAACAACAATAAACAACAACAAACAAACAAAGTTAAGTAAAATATGTAAAAAAACAAAAACTCACCTCATCAAGCTCTATCTCATCAGGATTAGCCCATTTGCGTGAAGATGTAAGAGACACTGGTACAACCACAATGTAGTACCACCTATACAGAAAGAAATATATTTAGCTTATAAACCTTTCTCTCAACTACACTAGAGCACCTTGGAAAAAAATGACATTTTATTCCATAGAAAGACATTGATTACAGCTGGAAAATTAAAAGCGTATAATATGGCTCATTTCAAGTATGAGTACAGAAGAAAAATAGACTTGCTTTCCAAATAATAGCCCCACTTAACAGTGTTAGGCAAATTACTTCCAAAATGTAATACATTATATTATATATTATTGGTTACTGTCATTAGTAAGTAACTAGTTACATTACAATACTGTTGTCTTTGAACTTTAATGCGTTACACTACTTTTGCGTTACTTCTTATTATACATCCAGTGGAGGACAATGTGGTAGAACATAATGATTCCATGTTGTAAATGTGGAATTCATCTCTGCAGTCTTCTCATTGAATTCCAGCAATGGAAAACAGACATGCTTTTTTACCTGCAGATTTTTCCTCAGATGCTGGAATGCCTTACGGTGTCGGTAAATTATTACCACTTAATTTACAGTTAAAATGCGCTGTAACATGCATTACTGACATTGCAACAGGTATAATATTACCAACATTTTGATAGTAATGTGTTATATTACTGTTACAGCTAAATATAATATATTATTGTAATGGCATTACTTCTGTAGTGCGTTGCTGCCAACACTGTCAATTAATCATTTCAAACTATTGGTTTGAAATTTCCTACCGTTTGAAATTCTGAGTGTGAGTGAAGCGCAAATGAGGAGACAGGTGGTACAGACAATCGTAACTTCAGAGGAATAGCATACGGACACTCATAAT
>JAZGTI010008577.1:0-19964 GCA_036877585.1 Botia kubotai | reverse complement strand
GTATGTTTCTTTAATGAAGAGAAGTTGGCTGGGATGGTTACTTACTAGGCCAAAGAGCCCATCCTCAAATCTGTAGGTGTAGTCCTCCTTAAAAGCCATTTTTTTGCCATGCAATAATGCAAAAGGTTTATTGCCAAGAAAGCTAATTACGTAGCTCCCTACAACAAGCCACAGATTTTGAGGCAAATTGAGCACAAACATTGTACTAATGACTTGGTGCTAAATGTCATTAAATTAATGCAGTAGTCATTTTTAAAGCAAAAATTCTGTTAAATTCCCTCTGTATTCCTAAAGTTGTTAGATGGCAGAACATGTTGACCGCTAGATGAGTCGCTAATCCCTCAGCTAACGTGCTGTGTGTTTATTTAACTAAGCCAAACAGCTGTCAGACTCTAAATGCCCTCGCTGACTGGCTTTAAACACACACCTGCATTATCTAATGTTTTTTAATTACAGAGCACTTAATAGCCACATTAAAGAAACTGTGTACAAAAGTAGCTTGTGTCACAAGAATTTCAAGTTATTAATGTTGTTTGCTTTGCACACCATTTCTCTTCCCTAAGGTTCGTGTAGTTCCCAGTTGAACGGCTGAACGTCAAAGATTCATTTGTTCAGCGTCACCTCTCGTTTCTCAGTCGGCTTTCAGTCTGTTAGTCTCCTGAATCTCACGTCACTTCGCAGCTTTATTTGCAGCTCCACAGGCAGCTGACTAATTATCTGTACGGGCAGTGAGTTCATCATGTTATGCTGACAGACCCGAAGCGTCACAAGGGGACACACGCGGGGGTGAATTAACAAACTTAAGGTTTCTTATACGTTAAACAGTGATTGAATTTGATGTCAAATGGCTCTTAACTGGAATAGGAAAATATGATGAAAATGGTCTTTTCTTTTTCACCAAATAGTAACCTTGCATAGTCTTCAAAAAATGTGCTTAAAAAGGTGGGAAACTTAAAAACAAATATTACTAAATATAATTAAATACTATTTAAAGCTTTTATTTTAAGACTTTTTTGTCATTAAGAATAAACATCAACATTAAAGATACTTATTAACCAATTCCTGGGTTTAGGAAAGTATGCCTGCTTTAGGATTCACTATGTGACCGTATATTAAGACATGTGTACTTGCCTAACAGCGCCTCAAATATAATGATGCAATTACAATCGACAATTATTTTTATTGGTAGTAACACTAAATGTAAATTGGGCATATTTATTGCAAAAATGTATTTTATTTATTTTATAAGTTTCCTGTTGGAGCACTTGTGAGAAGTGCAACAGAAATACATTTGAAATAAATTGTTATGCATTTAAATGTTCTCAGTAAAATACATGAAAAATGTAGCTCTACCACTTAAAAAGTGTACCTCTATTCATAAAATGAATATAGCCGGACGGTAATTTAGTATAAACTCAATTCACATTTGCCTCTGCAGGGCATCTTTTGGCAGACTGCAGTAGAGCATTTCTTTCTATTTTATTTTTGAATCTGCATTTCAGAGTTAATGTATTGAGGCATATGATTACAGATCGCTGTTGAGTTAAAAGGGGTTGCTGAGGTATTGATTGATACTGTGCCCATGTGCTTTTCACAGTTAAGACCATCTTTTATTTAACTTCATACAGACAATTACACTAACACTTTATCCCTGTGTGTTGTTGCCAGATTATTAATGCAGAGTGTCTTTCTTCCTTTCTCTTCCTAGCATGTCTTTGCTGGACTGGAAAGCCCTTTAGCACAAAACTGTCTCATGGCTGAACACCTCACATTTCCTCTCAAGTGCCTGGAAATTGTGCTCATTTATTTATTTATTTTATTGTGAAGGTGCCGTCCTCATTTGACAATCAGTTGTGGGTGAAATTAGCCTTGTCATTTGCCTGTCTTTCTTCACTTTTTTCTGCTGCTCTCATTGTTTTGTCAGGGCTGTTGACAGCTGGATTTGCCAATGGTGATTTATGTTTTCCAGGCTTGGATTACAGTTTCTGAGGCCTGGCCTCCCTGATATTCACCATGTTAAGTGTGCCACACACATACATGCACACAAAGCTGGAGCCAATTGAAGCCTTTCACAGTACTAAATTAAAACCATTAGAATAATTTCAAATTGCCTCACAATAGGAACAATTCCTATGAATGGATACCTACCAAAGTGCTTTGGTGAAATCCTAATTATGATAATATAACCATTAGTCATTACATAATTGTGTATTGCATATAATGGCAAATAACTTAAGCTATAGAACAGTAGCTGTCAACATCCCTTCAACCCCCCATTATCCACAACAATATTTGTAGCCATTGTTCAAAGCACCCTGTTGAAGTCAATGTGCTTCAATTTAGTACATATATAATCCCAGGCAAATTAATTGTATTATATATTGTCTTAAAATAAGAGAAGGCAGCACTGTTTTCCTGGTGCAGTTTTACATGGAAACAGAATTTGATTTAAAAGAAAATGTTTGTGTACATGTTTTGTTACTTATGGCAGCAGGTGCATGATATGATGATCAGGTGACTGTGATTATAACTGCTTACATGCAGATATGCAGGTGCCTGTATTACAAGAAATCTTTTGTCATTCTTAAAGCAGATGCAGGTGTCTGAATCAGTGATTCACAGTGATGCTGTTCAGTCCCAGTCTCTATAAATACATATTTTATATGAAATGACTAAAATATCAAATGTATTTTTTCTTATTAGCTGGTATATTTTTGTAAAAAGGATTTAACACATTTCATATTTTAATATTAATTAATAATAATAATGATGTACAACCAACATAGACAATAAACATGCATTTTCCTGGCAGCTCAAAAGAATTAGTTACATATTAAGGTAATAATTAACTAGTATTATTTATAGGTAAAACTAGTCATCACTTTTACCTGTGGTTCAATTTTAGGTACAAGTGGTAATGTAATTTTTTCATCAAGTGTCAGAATTCCCCCAGCCAACTAAGCACTTGCAAGACTCCGGCTTCTTGGTTTAAATTCAATATCACAATATTTTAATGTAAATATATTCATGGCTCTTTCAGTTGTAGTGCATATAAATGTGTTTATTCCAAAACAAGCCAAGCAGATTTGTAGGAGTCTGCAAGTTATGAAAGAAAATACAAGAAAATGTTACAACTGCTATACTGTCTCCCCTACTACTCAAATCATAGGTGAAGAACTTGGTTCTTAGAAGTTGGACCAGCTCAAAATAGGGTCCTAAAATTGCTTGGGGTGTTTCACAAGTGCTGATGTATGTTGTGAAGTGAACACCCGGCCAATAGACACAACGCCAGAGGCAAGCACTATTTTTGGCCTCAGATATAGATACGTTTGGCAGCGCTCTTTACTGCCTCTCAAAAAGCTACAGGTCAGCCAGTGATGGACCTTAAAGGAGTAAAAGAGAGAGTTATAATCTAGAGCTGGCCAACCCTGACATCACTAAGACACCTCAACATAGATGACTGGTGCGAGAGCCAGATAGAAGCTGAAAATGATACTTTAAAATGGATGGAATATGGATTTTACCATGAGGAACAGAGTAGCTGTAGCACAGCTATGTGATGCCACAGTTTATTCACTGATATGAAAGATAGAATCAGCAAATGTATTATGTTAACAGGTATAGATTTGTTCAACACCGTAGGTATTCAACATTTCACATGCAAATATTACAGTTACATTTCTCTTATGCCTTTATGTTTAAAAGATTACGTATTGATCTGCTAACTTAATTTTCCATTCATAGCTTCCGCACTGAGGAACCAACAGGTAGTATTACAGACAGGTCATAATGATGTAACTACTTCTTGATAATGCAAATACTATATATTTGAATGCTGCACACTACTGCATAAAGCATTTTTTATTCAAATTTGTAACTTTCTTTGGTTAAAAAAAATGTTTTTAAGCAAGTACATCACAGATGTCTCCTTACCTTACCCCAATTCGGTATAGATTTATGCTTTATTGTTAAAAATGCATAATTTTTCACATATTTGGCCTTATTGCTGCACATCTTTATCCAGTCTGTCAAAAATGAGCTGTTGAGTGCCTGATTTTATTAAGCTCCGCCTTTTGAAACACTGAATGGCTTCTGATTGGTTAGTGTTTTCTTGGCATGGCAACAACACAGCTTCTACAGTGACTCTACTTCTTTGCCCCTTTTGCATATTCACGGGAGTGGTGTTTATTTAAGCTCTAAGAAGCTTAAATTAGTCCCTACAAGCTGTTCGATGTAGTTCTTAAAAGTGATTTCTGTTAAAGAGAACATGAAACTTTGAGCTTTCATAACTTTGCAGACTTTTTATGCTCAAATAGCAACAATACACAAAACTAAAGTTGTAAAAGGGAAAACGCATTATGAGACCCATTAAAATTAACATATTATGAATACTATGTGTAAATTAAATGCAAAGATGGAATAACTCATTTATGTGCTATAATTTGTTTTTGTCAGCATTCACACTATTAATATCTCAATAAGGCTTATGGCTTGTCGGGCTGTGCTTTGCTCCATGGTCAAAAAGCATGTCTAATCCCATACAACCACTCTGTCACTTCTGGATTTTGTTTAAAACATGCTTGATGGAGCGCTTAGCACATCACACCATAGAAAAACAGTGACGACTTCTGCTTTTATAAAACCACAAAAACTTGTTTCTAAGTGCTTTTAAGACTGTTGCAGATGGGAAAAGCAACAAAGTTCCTTTATAGTTTCCCATCCAGAAGGTCTATATGGCTGGGTTTCACACAGCACAGCCCTTTTGTCAATGTATATTTACATATCTCAGGTCAAACGTTTCTCTTTTAGAAAAACTTCCATCTATACCAACTACGGCTTGAGTTTATAACCCCTAGAGTGTGTCTTATCTGGGTCCTGTGAGGACACAGACCGTTCTCTGTAGTGTCTCATAAAATGTTAATTCATTCAGTGGAATTTAAGATCAATTTCTGGGTTGTTGATATAAAATACTTGGGAAGTTGGGAAGCTCCAGACGTGTCATGAGGTGTAACGTCATATTTCATCTTAGACTATTTTAAGCAGCACTTTGCTAATTGTTTCATGATTATTATTTATGTAGCTTTAATAGCCTAATATTAATGGAAAAAAATGTGGAATTTTGGTTCTTTTAAAAATGCATTAGTTACAGTGATCACTTAAGGAAAAAGGTGTTTAAAAATAGTGTAGATCTTAAAAGAAATAGTGTGCAGATACAGAGCCTTAGACATCAGCCTTACTGTTAGTCACTGTTAATGAGTGGAACCATACTGTAAAGTTTTACCCAGAATTCTTCTGTGATACATGGGTATCCACTACTGAACATTGTAAGCGGACAAATTAAACAACATTTTTGAGAGTATACTTTCTAAAAGTCCACAGGGCCAAAAGTGAAAACACTCATGCAAATTTCCTTGTACATTTACATTTTAGCCCAAAATATGTTTAAAAAAATCTTGGACACATTGTACTAGAAATATACTTTTATAGCAGTTCATTAAACAGAGATCATCATTGCACAATAAAAGATCAAAACATTGCTGATGGAAAAACAGAGTAATGTACCAATGCACCATTTTATCCCCTCTGAGAGAATGGCTTGCTGGTAGAATTTACGTGAAATTTCCAACTCCTCTGCAAAACCAGAGATAAGAGCAAAATTCTGATCATTTGTCGCCTCAGACCTAATGTTCCTGGTAAGGCCAAACCAGAGTATTTCCATACTTTCATCGCAGATAAACCCAGAGATAAAATGGGCGAGATAATGACAGTTGATGATTACAATAGCTTATACGTTGCCCCAAAATCCTGCAGGGTGTAACATGAAGAGAGGGATTCTGGGATTACTATAGGAAGGGGTAGAGAACTGGAGAAAGAAGCGGGGAAAGGAGGGGTGAACCAAAACAAAGAGGAATCTATCCATGATCCCCATCGTCAGACACGTCTCACGGGTTTTAGCGGGATGACTCTCCTGTGCTCTGTGAGGAATATTTAGATTAACATCCTTGGAATGTTAATGGAGGGATGGTGGTAGGGTTAGGGCAGGAATGGAGCTCCAGACGTATTTTGAAGCTCAAAGACTGGAGGTGTTTGACTGTGTTGTTGTTCTAGGAAGTCCAAAGGCTCTACTGATTTTTGCCCACAGCAACCTCAGGTCTTAAAACAACAAGGGGCTGAGCCTTTCTAGTCACAGAGCTCTTTGTGAAAGCTCAGAGTGTTTCTGTGCAGCTAGCGCTCTTGTACCTCTGGTAGAGCATGGTACTTACAACACCAAGGGGTTCAAGCCCAGAAAACACACATACTGATTTTATGTATATCTTGAAGGCACTGTAAAATGCATTCATGTAAATGTGAAGTTCAGTTTTGCCTCTTGTTTGTATTTCATCTACTACTCAGCCACCTCTGAACCAGCATGAATAATTATTCCACACATTATATCAATGAGAAATAAAGGAGAATCCACTTTATAAGTCATGATGTAGGGAATAGTGTTCCTGATCCAGACTTTTATTTGCTTTAAATGAGACTACTATCTCAACAGCTATTTATGAGCACTATTTATTTGTATTAAGACTAAGAGTTTATAAACTTATGGTGTACCTTACCATCTCCAGGTCATGGCGCCCCCAACACCATTATTTTAACTATTCATAAAAGATGAATTAATGTCTGTCTGTCTGGGATTAGGTTACGAAGATAAAGGTTAGGATGGAGATTTTTCTGTAGTTTTACAGAACACAAACATTAAACTGTAGTAGACTGTAAACTGGGAGTTAGTCTTATTAATATTCATCTTACACATTATTTGCAATAATACCATGTATTTTTTGTTGAACATGTCTGACATTTGATCTGTGTTTTATTATTATTAATATTATTTTTTATTATATGTAAAGCTGATTTGAAGCAATGTAACTTTTTAAAAAGCACCATATAAATCACATTTTATTTAATTTAATTAAACTGTAGTGACCATTTTTTAACATTTTCCCTATTTGCAGACAACACAGTTCAGCCTCTGTGATTAGTCATGTTACATTTATGACTTAGCTGATTGGCTCAAGACACAAATATATCTGCACATGAGCAAAGATGGCACAATTCAAATCACATTTTTCAGGAGACTTGAAGCAGCTGAGGAGCTCCATTTAAGATGATTGTTTTCTGTTTAAATGTGTCTTTTCACATAAAGCAATTTTATGGCTTCCGCAGATTTGTAATAAAGCATTGTGTTATGCAAGTCCTTGGTATTTGCTTTTGTATTTTTGAAATATAACACTTGTAAATATAAAAATAAATAATATATAATTTTGGGTGAATTATCACTGTAACAAAAGTATAGCCAATATTTTTTGTGAATTTTTCCATGTGGCACATTTTTGGAGCGCAAGGACAAACTTTATTTCATTGTAGCAGATGTACACAACAAACAGAACTTTAAACTTTCTTCATCACTCCCAGCTTGATATTTTGCATATAACAACATTATTCCACTCTTCTTAACACAGCCTGAGGATATACTTTGATCCATGTGACAATCTTCCTATTTGTGCTGTGTATGCACACACTGTGTCTTAAACACATGGTCTTGTCCTCAGCCTGGCTCTTTGCTTCTTATTGATGAAGGGCTTTTTTCTAGCTATGCACGACTTCAGCCATGCCTTTATAAGCCTGTTTCAAACCGTCCTCGCTGTGAATTTCACCCCAGCTGCCATTTGCCATTCTCTTGTAGGTCACTTGATGTCATCCTACGGTTTTTGACTGACATTCGAATGATTTGGTGGCCATCTTGTTGAGTGGAGAGTCGTTTTAGCCTTTTACCGGTCTGTAGTTTTGTTGTCCCCAGTGTCTGCAGCTTGACCTTGTTATTAAAAACCGCTAACTTTGAAATTTTAAGGATCAACCTGACGCTCGCTGTATCCCTCTGCTAGTAAAGACAGAATTCAACCCTTCTTTTTTTCACTCAAAACTTTTCTTTACAACTCTTTTGGCGTGGTCAACAGTTATTATTTGATTCCACTTACTTTTGAGGTTCTACTAGCACAGTTTTTGCCATCCATCTGGTCCAATCGCAAGAGGATTGTGATGACCACAACCGTGTTTTCTACGCTTTTCCTTGTTAAATAATATTTGGTTCACTTAATCATCACTTAAATCAGAAATGAATCAGGAATTTGGTCTCCTCATTTTTTCTGAAGCTGTATATGGCAGTATTTTTTCCACCATACGAGAAGCAAAAGGTCGAGTCACTAGCACAGTCCAATAGCAGCAAAAACATTGTCCAGAGCTTTGACTGACTTGAACAGGCAGACAGAACTTCACACTTCATAAAGAGCCGAGGGGAAAGATTTCCCACTGAGAGCTCATTGTGATCGTGAACCAGTTCAAAGACCCACTGTGTGGACAGCACTGGGTGGTCCCTGGTAGCCCAGAAAGCATCAAACATACTGAGGCTGATAACAATTATTCTAAGGCTCTTATTCTAAAAGCCTATCCCAGCATCTCAGAGATGGGACGTTAGGTGTCAATACCTGGAGTGACCAACAGAGGAGCTAAACGTCATAGTTTGACCTTCTGGCTCAATACAGAGAATATAAACTCGACAAAGCTGTTTGGTCTGCAGTGGTGTGGAAAGTGTAGATTAAATATTTAAACATTTTGATTTACTCTTATTTGTTATTTGAAATTCATTAAAACGAAATCCTTCAAGCGGGACATCACACAATCTTGCTTTCATATTCGCCACTGGGTCCAAAGTAATTTTGCTTGCTTAAATTCTAATGTGATCATATCTTAATAAAGGCACAGACAAGCAATGCATTTTAACTGACTTTACTCTCTGTGGAGTAAGTACTCTCAGTAGATCTCCCTTCTTCTCAGTTAGACATTTCGCATCAAAATGAATATGTATCAGAAGCTTTAAATAAATGTTAAAAAAAAACAAGCAAATTGTGTAGTAAAGGAACTATTTTTCATTCCACTTATCTAAAATATTGTAAAAAAGGGAGTCACGCAGACACATAGGCAGATTTTTTATAATAAGAGTTTTTTGTTGCATTAAATTTAACTGCACAAGTTACTACTGATGATGTTCTATAATTGTTGGTAAAAATAAAAAAGAACTCATTTGCAATTAAGGATTATTAATTTAAACAGTGTTTTAACTGTGAACTTTCAATTTACTTATATTAGAAGTACCTGTATAGAAAGCCAAATATGATTATATAACAATAATAATATATAATCATAAATCAGGCCATGTGAATCTGGAAGGTTTAGGGCAGAATTACATGAAGAGGCCTGAGCTCAAATGATTTAGGATATACAGTGAAAATGAGTTATTGAAAGTGAAGCTCAGATGGTAAAAGAATCTTTTCTTGAGGACTGAGTATGTGAGCAGAACTCTTTCACCATCTGAATCATTTTGTGAATTATTCCTCACGTGTATGTTTTTTTATTGCTGGAGGGTTTTGTATGTGCTGCTGATGCTTATGGGACAGATACAGGGTTTGGGAGAGAGAAATATTCATCTCCTGCAATGTTTATTGCCCTTTTCTGGGACCCTTTTAAGATTTACTGCACTCCACATCTTGAAAGCTTTTTTATTGTTGCAAAGTTAACCCCAAATGAACATCCCCCCTCCCCTGACGCGGTATATATCACGTCTATAACCTGCATGTCTGTCTACCACCCCCCATATTCATTTTCTGTTTCCTGTGCATCTGTAGCTTCAGTAGATTATAATTGGTATTAATATGCACTAAAGGGCCAAGTTCCAGCTCCAGAGGCCACACTCCTCTTAAAATACACTGCGGTGTCCCATAAAATGACTTTACTACAGCTGTTGGATGGGATATATAAGCTATTTTATACTAACAATATCATTGCTATGTTTATTATTAATGCAAATGACTTGTTCACCCAAAAATGAAAATTCTGTTATCATTTGAAATCGTGTTTTGCTACGAATGTGCAAAAAATATATTTAATACAATAAAATGAATAAAATTTACATGCATACAATTACATTTTAATTTTCACGCAATTGGGTTTAATTATCTTTGCAGACTCTATAAGGTGGGTCACTTGTGACCCATTTGTGTGTTTATTTACATGTGATGTCTGTTTAAACTCAAGATTCAATATTAATATGAGCAATATAAACAATATTATTTTATTATAGCGAAGCTACAGCAATAATGTTTTTGTGATTTGTCTTGGGCGTTATCATCAAATCAATAGGCCTTTTGAGGTCTTCAAATGGCCTTTATGAGTCTGCAATTGGCTTTTTGTTTTGTGAAAATATCAGTAGGCTACTTTATTTTGTATATTTAAGGCTTACCTGGACAACAAACCAAAAGACCAAGATTATGTTTTGTAGACCAAAACTTTCAAAACCAACAAAAACAAAAAAAGCATCTAAGGTAGCTTTAATCAAGTATCCTTTGTGTCTTGGTTTTCCTTGAAGAGCCATGTAAATATTATCGTAAATGAATATGATAATCATTCTGATCCTTTGATTAGGTGCAAATCTTAAAAAATGAAACTTCTTTAAACTAGTTCCTGGAATTAAGATCTGACAATAACTTTGATCAATCAAAGTGGATTTTAGTATATTGTGTGCAATGGCAATCACACAATAGTTAAAAAAAAGAGAATAAGCCTCACATTTAGGATAAGCCTTAAACTTGTTAACATTTTAACATTAATTTTTAATTAATAAAATACAAACCATTTTTCCATTGACAAAATTCCTTTAAATGCTAAATTATTTTCCAATATCAATATCCTATCAAGATGAAAAAAATCCTACATTTAACAACATTTTTGGTGTGTTTTCACACCAAAATGGTTCACCCAGATTATTCGAGTTCCTTTGTCACTTCTCTTTTAGATCATAAAGTATAAACGAAACTCATTTGTTCTCAGATAATACATAAACACCAAATAAATATGATTTTTATTTCTAATGAAAAAGTACTGTTTGGAATTTATTTTAACCCATTTATACATTTATTATAGAAGAGAAGAAAAGTAATTAAAGTGACAACAAAAAAGTTTTAAGCTATAATAAGCTATCTTTTAAGACTACAATAATTGCTTTTTCAAAGGAAAATTTTTTTTCTTAAAATCATCCAGGGGAAAATAACGTTCCTTTAATTGAGAGTATAACATCACTACAATTATTAAAGTACATTGGTATTACCGTCTGATACCATCACTGTACCACAACACTGCCAGTACTTTTGTGTAAGGGAAATAAGATTAGTTAAATTCTTTGAAGAGGACAGACATTAATGCCTGGAGAGTCGCAAATGGTGTTTAAATTCAATCCGTGCAGGCGAAAAAGACAGTTACCCAAAGCAGTCGACCCCAGGGTTTATGATTCCTACACCAGATCCCAACTCCACCTAATCCTCTATCACCCACACAAACCCTCTCTTCACTGTGTCTCTGAAGGCATTTATCAGCCTTACCTCACACCTGGCGGCCACATGGGGCAGTCTGTTTGATCTTATCACCATAGCAAACACACTCTGTGCTCTCTGAGGTCCTGCTTTCGCAGGTGCACTCTACCATTTGCCAGGTGTGTTAGCTTGTAGCTACGGCAGACATATTGCAATATTGTAGACTTGATCTTGGGAGATTTGAGTGATTCCGGCTAACATCAAAACATGCCATTGTGTCACTTGGAGACAGCTCTTGCTTTTCCAAATTGCTAAAGTACTAAAGGAAACAAGTCATGCTTTTAGGTCATTGTTGAGCTTGATAAAGTCTTTTGAAACAGACACTTCGGTCTGTTTTGTTGGTGAGCTAAAACTGAGCTTTCAAACACATGGAGATGAACTGTCACAATATATACATCTTCACACACATCTCAGTCAAAGCAGTTACCAAGCAGGAAAAACAACTTTTAAGCCTGGTTTAACATGAAAGGAAATCTGATCTGAAAGATAACAACAACTCCATTGGCTAAAGCCAAGACTGAGCAGCTGTTTTTGTAGTTCCAGTGTCTGTTGCAACCAATGCATATGCTGTCTGTCAAAGTCGAGCTTTAAAGCTCTCGCACACCTGATTGCTCAAGATGTACCTTTAATTTCCGATTGCTGAGTGATTGTGTGACATTACAGGGCTCAAAGCTTTCTGTGTTCTTTTTTGAAGATGTAATATAGACCGAGCAAACCATTAGCATTGCAACCTGGATGCTGCCATTTTTGTTTGATTTAAAATGACTTTTGCCTGCATATTGGTGTAGTTACAGTATCTACAGTACCAGCAGGACCTTAATGCCAAAACTTACCTGCCCAACTTCAAAATGAACTGTCTCCAGTGTTTATCCTAAAATTGCTTATGTGAAAGTGGGTGCCAATGAGACTCTAGTGGAGATTTCTGGGTCTTCTTCTCAGAAGAAACATCTGAATTGCAGAGCATTTAAGCAGTCAAACAATTAAAATATTAATGTGTTTTTCTCATGTGTTTTTTTACTAGGAAGTATTAAGGAAATATTAATGAAATAATTAATTTGTAGATATTAATCATCTTGTGATGCTAAAAGCAAAGTTCAGGCTATTTTCCTATTAGCAGGCAATGCTGGATACCTCAATGCAACTGGTTTAAAGAGGGAAAATCTCAGAGGGAGATTTAGTTTTGCTTCAGGTGACAACACAGTACCACAATTAATATATCACACAAAAGTAAACAAAAATGTACCAAAATTTTACAATGTATTATATTTCACAATCATTTATTAATAGGAGGCTACAGGCTTCTTTTTATATGTCTCTTAAATTTAGTTGGTTTCATGCTCTCTGCAGCCAATTATTCACAGCACAAAATACATTATGGTCGGCACAAACCATGTTTATCAAATATTTAACGTCGTCTGGGTCATATTTTCTTTTGTGTAGTTTTGTTCATAATTTTCAATGTGGGGTGGGACATCACATGACCATATATAGTTTCGACCAAGTAGCAGATGGATTTAAATCAAAATACAGTTGCTTTTTATTATTTGCACTTTTTATTTGTTTTCCACACTCTCTGCGGCCTTATAATAGCAGACCTGCAATCCATTTTGGGGTCATGACCCTATCGGTCATGTAAACTGTTCTGAGGTTCTATCGTTCTTTCTCAACTTGCGTATTAGTCATCCAGTAAATAATTCTTGGATGACCTCTCTACCGGATCTGTACCAGATCTTCCTGACAAGCAACAACAAGTTTACTTATTGGCCCTGAGGGTGGCATTAAATCAAAAGACGACCTCCCTCAGTATCAACACAAAGGTTCGACACAGTCTGAAAGCAGGTTGCAGACTCTACCACTGCTCTCAGTTAATGCCTTTGAAATGCCATCTCTCATTAAACTGTGATGCTGTTGGATGTCTTGCAGGAATTATCTGTGGGGAGAGAGCGAAGAGTTCAGTTTTAAAGAGGCTTCTGGTCAGGGAGGCAGAGCGGCACCCTTCATTCTTACATTAGGAATGCAAAACCATGCTTAAATGAAGAGAGGGAGAGAAAGAGATAGTTGACTGGGGAACTAGTTAATTCTGCATTGATAACTTTGCAGAATGTAGCTGAAAATAATTTTAAAAATCAAAATGAATTAAATAGCCTTGCAAAAAAAAAGGTATCATAAAAGTTTGTATAGTCCACACAACGTGTGTTTTAAATCCAAAGTCCTGACATGGTTGAAGTCTGAAGACACGGTTGCTTTGCCTGAGGAACCAATTGAAATGTAGGTCCTTATTCACTAAAACCCTCTGTTCACAGTTCTGTAAGGTTCAGAAGCAGTGCCATGTTTTGTCGTTTTTGAAGTATGGAAGCCACTGGAGACTGCTGATGTTGTTGTACGACGGAACCAAATTGTTCAGAAATTCTTCTTTTGTGCTCCTCAGAAGAAAGAAAGTCATACAATTTTGGAAGGACATGATGGCAGTATAAACACATAATGACAGATTTTCATTTTTGGGTAACCTATTTAGTTAATATTGCAAGATTTTCTTCAAAAATAAAATTTAGAAAGCTTTATACATGCTGTTTTGGTAAGTCCAGAATGCATTTTACAATAGAGGAATGACCTCATTCTAAATGAGAGTTTCAAAAGCTTGAAGTTGCACAAGATGAAGTGTGTTAGATTCCGGCTATTGATTTCTGCAGCTGTGGTAGTGATGTGTATTGGTTGACTCTCAGGCCACAGACATTGAGCTGTTCACTTTGTTTAGTTCCCTGCAAGAATTGATCCAAAACTGTTTAATCTGTCATGCTATTTGCCCTGTTCTAAAAGGGTTTGGGGATGTCACTCGTGAATGGAGCTGGCCTTCACAGGGTTGGCCTGTGATACACAGAAAAGACCTCAAACCCTAAAGCCCTCTGGAGTGCATTATAATCATTACCGTGGCATGAGAATTCCATTTTTGTGGCGTAGCACTCAATCATTGTGGCAGAAAGCAGCTCAGCGCACCACGTGCGGTACACCGCATTTGACGCAGGAACATTGTCTTGTCATTGATGTTGGAATGCGCTGTTTTGCTGTAGTTGTTTTCTGCATGCTGCACACGAGCTACAAAAGCAACAAATGTGTGATGTGTACCCAGCAAACAAGGACTGTTGCCGTAAAATTTTCTTACGTTGCTATACCTAGTCTTCTGAGGGACACAAAAGAAGATATTTTGAGAAATGCCTCAGTGGTTTTGTGCTTATACGCTGAAAATTAATGTGTGTCACTTTTGTTTGGTTGCAAACATACCTTAAAATATATTCTTTTGTGTTCCTCCCAGGAAGAACACTACCAGAAGTGTGCTTCACCTGGGTATTGTTATTGGCTTTGGGCTACACAAGAGGTTGCCTCCCAAAAACGTCCCAAACGCCAAAAAACATAAAAAAAAATTAAAATACAGGCAGAAGACAGTGTTTCTGTCTACACAAGCATTACCAATACACTTTAAGTGGACCATAAATAATGACTGAGATTATTTTGTATGAGTCCATTCTTTGTTTTATTGGAAAATCCTGCATAGTGCACATTTAATATAATATTTATTAAACATTCTTGAAACTTTATTAATGCTTTATATATATTTCTTAGAACATATGTTTGTTAGCTGTATGTGTGTATAAATGTGTGTAGAGAGTTTACGTTTGTGTGGGGGGCTGCTCTAATCCAGTTTGGAGAAGAGTTTGCATGACAAAACCGCACACACAACCCGCATTGTCTCTAAGCTAGCCTGTGTTAGCATTTAGAGTTGAGTGAAAAAGCTGAGGCGGGGGTGGGTGGCGAGGTTTCTCTCCTATCATTAGCGCACAGGAATGGACTGGTTTGTCTTTGTCTAGTCCGTTCCCCTGCAGGCGGTAGTAGAAAGATAGCTTCTCCCTTCAAAGAATCGGTCTATGCCCTGCTGGTGACGGATGATTTATCCTCTGGGTTATCGCAGAACTGTGGTCCTTACATGACTTTCCAATGCAAATGAAATGTACATTTGCTATGTACATTTGTACATTTAAATTAAACTTTATAAACAGGGACTAACAACTGGTTCATGGTTAAAGAAAATCAGTGGATATGCCAGACACCCTGTGGTGAGATTGTAATACATTTACTGTACCTTTATTTTTGTTTGTGTGAAACAAGTGTGTCAATTGGTAAAATCAGGGCAATTCCAGCTTTCATTTTCATTAGGACAAATTTTTACATTGGCTTGACAAAACCTTGTCTGAAAATTTAAAATAGTTTTATTTTAGCCTAAATGTAAAGGTCAAACAGGCCTTATTAATAAACTATAACAGGTTATAGATACAAACAATAGGCAGACAGACAGACAGACTCCTAAGTTTGTACAAAACTATAATAGTATGTTGCTGCTACCGGGTCAACCAAATTAAAGAAAGCATTAAAAGGTGTATCCGGGCAAGTGTTGCCACTTTGGATCATTTACCAGTGTTTTTAGTTCAGTCCACTCCAACCATTTTTCCGACACTATTAGTGTGTGTGTGTGTGTGTGTCGTGACTGTGTCTCAAGATGTGTGTGTTTGAACCCTGTTGGTATGGTGAAGAAACAACAGGGAGCTTTCGCTCCAATTTGCTATCATTTGTCACCACTTGCCCCCGTGACACCTTCATGCACACAACACCTCTATGTGACAAAACACCTCAGTGCCCTTGTGTTGGCTAGACAAAACAATGGGCAAATCAAACCTTTTCCTCCGGTTCACATACGATACACTTTTCTTGCGTCTACCATCTGGATGGTCTACTGGCAAAAGGTTATACGAGGGCTAGCTCTTATTTGAGACAGTGTGCTGCGGAAAACTGAAAGAGAAGAAAATCTTGAGCCTTTCTAGGGTGAGTCACAACAAAAATGTATTTGCAGACCATTTCATAAGATCTTATCTGGGGTTTCTTTAGCCAGGAGCAGCAGAAAGATTAGCGGTGGAAATACAGCTTGATCCAAGTCTGTATCGTAGAGGCAGAATTCTAGAATACAGGTCAGCTTCCCTTTCCTAATTTTGCTATAAAAACACCTCACTTTTGGGTACCTGGTGTGGTTAGTAGGCCTTTCTTGTAGTTTTTAAAGATAAATTCTAACAGTTCCTGCGTTGACACACTCCCACGCTCTAACTGGACACCTGGAACACAATCTTGTTGACCTGGGATAAACGCAAAAGTTTAGAGGTATTTTCAGGATTGCTGATGTGCCAAAGAATTTCTCCCACCCAATTGCCTCCCAGCTCTATGGTGTCACTGCCCAACACTGATCTGTGTAGGAGTAGATTTGTAGTGCCAAAAGTTCAACCAGGTCCATGGGCACATCTTTTTCATTATACATGATGATACAGTTCCTGAAGCTCCCAACCTGTAAAGTTCAATCCCTCATTATCGCCAAGCACCTTTTTCATGCTTTTTATCCACATGGGCAAGAGACATTGATGAATTAGAAAACTTGTCTTCACGTATGGTCTATGCATGATCTATCACCTTCATTAGGATGGACATTGGATTCATCAAAAGCAAGCATGGGAGCTTTTGATCCCAAATAACAATTTTTCTCAGCAAAGGTCATACATATGGTATGTCAAACTGACTAACAAAATTTGGAGCCTCTGTATAACATTACTCTAAAGTTGAAAAGGCTTCACAGTGATCAAGTAAAAACAAAAACTCTCAATGCTGCCAATAGGGATCATTGAAAGTCAAAGTTTAGTTTAGTCTATAAAGCCTATTTCCAAAACAAAAGTCATTCTCCAGTTCTGAAATAACACTAGGGGAGTCAGCGTCCCAAAATTGAGGCCATATCAACCCTGAGTCTGAGAATTACTGGCAGATGACTCCTTTTAACTGCTTTTACTAAAAGGGGCAGACACAATTAAATTCACTAACTTGACCTTTAAGAAGAACCCACTTAGCCTTTCAGAGGCTAATGCACATTGTTTAATGTCCACTTAACTAGCATGCAGCCACATATGAGGAGGACACCTTTATCCACTTCTAGTCCAGACTAGAAGGACTTACCACCACCTAGACTAGACAACTAGAAGGCTAGACTTACCAACAACCCTGATATGCTGCATCTTAAGACTGTCAGAGGTTCTCTATGGCATTCTGGATAATGTTGCGGGTTAATTAACCCAAGGAGGTGCTGTCAAGAACAAAAAGCGTGGAATCTGTTGTTCATGGTCTTGCACCTTACTTTGGTATTTTAGACTCTCACACAAAGATCAGAAGAAAAAATGACAGCCTGAGGCGTTAACAGGCTCAGGGGGAATAAGCACATTTCTTTTTGCACATAAAGGCACTGAATACAAAGAAATGAGCTTCAAAGAGATGAGCGTCCAGTTATGTTCATCAGACAGAAGCTGCACCCCAAAGGAACACTAACACGCCGCAGCGGAGATTTGTCAAGTCTATTAAGTTCTGAAGCTGCGTTATTGATTTACTGCAATATAGCATTTACTAATCAAGTACCACACTCCATAGGGAAGGAATGAGACACCAACCTCTGGCTAATAACGATAGCTCCTCATGCTCCAAAACTTCCATTTTATAATGTCATGTGAGGACAGCCAATAGGAACAGTTGAGCTGATGCAGCAGTAGACTTTTCACAAGTATCCACCCTAATATCTTCTGCCATTGTCCTTTACTTACAAGATTGCACAATATTATAAAGGAAAATAGATATTTTTTCTGAAAAAGTTAAATTAATAGACAACAACAGCTCTAATTACATTGTCATTTTTATTCCATTTTAATATTTGAAGTATCCCTAATCTCTAAGGAAAAGCTGTTCTTTTATCCATTGTTCTGTTATGATTTATAGTTTATTATTTTGCATGTAACAGCCTAAACCACCCAAACTATGCAACATTGCTTACATGTGCATAATTTTTAAGGGGCTAATAGGTAGTTTCTGCCAATAAACAGCTTCTGGTCAGGACAACCACAGTAAGTGCTAGAAGACACGCATGGCCTGACAGCTGGCATGCACTGGGCACAGTTATGGCACGCTAGGCTGGGGCTGCCAGGCTAAAGCATGTGGGTTTAAAGGCTGATTGCCATCTGGACCTGGCTGTTCCGCTAGCCGTCGGTCCAACACCAGTGACCTGGACACACAGGCGACAGTCCCACAAGCTCCTTCACCAGTGTTGGACATAACCTCAGCCCAAAGATGGATGGCACCCACCCTTATAACTGTCACCCTTGGCTTCGGATTCTCAACGTCAGCCAACTACTAAAGTAAGGTTCATTTCCGCTTGGATAGCTTTGACTAATATCCGGATCGCTTTGGAAGAATGTCGGATATCAAGGCTGTACATCAAAATGGCTTCACACACAGACCCCTCTCACAAAGTCGACAGGGTTCAATTTTAAAGCAGCAGATCAAATATATTCTTTTTAGTTTCTATTGGGTTTCTCTCACTTGTTGTTAATGTGACGTATTCCTATAGCAGCACACTGGGCATGCAGATGGAGCTCCTCAATGTTAGACAAAACAATTTAGTGGCTTTAGAACATATGTATGATTATATAGAATATAGAAATGTTATACAGAAGTAACACACTATCACAGCACTGTTTTGGTTGTTGAAGATTTTCAGGACACAATATAGTCAGGTAATGTATTAGTGTCAGACGAGAGTTATAATATTCAAAGAGGTTTATGTTTTATATAGAAGAGTTTCATCAGAAAATATTCCTTAAGAGGAACAGATAGATTTATTTATGTATGAAATGGTATAGTGAAATAGTAGGTTTGTTAGATGTGATATGTAGGTAAGAGGTGTGAATGATTACTGCCCTTTCCATATCTTCCTTAGAGTCTTTTCTTAAAAATGTATTTCACCTAAACATCTGTCATAAATCACCCTTTACCTATATGACTTTTCTCTTTTTTGCAACACCAAACGACAAATTTAGCAAAAAGTCTAAGCTGTTCTATTCCACTGGATTTCAACCTATTTGAATGATTCGACAATATTTAAACCTGTCTGCCGCACACACACACAAAATGTGTATACACAATACAAAATTCTAGTGTCATAACTAGAAAGATGTCTCACGTCTCAATAGACTCACTAGAAATGATTGTGCTCATTAATCAAAGATAGTCGGTTGTTGTGAGGTAACGCTTTCATTCAACCATGAGTATATTTGGGGAAAAACAGCAGTCACATGAAGATGGAATAAAACGACCAGAGCTCATTGAATAATCCTAGCCGTTTCTCAATGCTCAGTCTGACTTTGTCTGACAAGTCAGTGAATATATATATATATATATATATATATATATATATAGTGAATAGATATTATATCGTTCTCATTTTACCTTATTTAAACTTTAAGTAATCTTCAGCCCCTTTGGTAGTTTGTTGAGGCCCCCTAGTGGGACCTGGGCCGCTGGTCCAGAAACACTAGTCCATTTCATACAATGTAAGAATGGAAAGATGAAAACCAACACTGTCAAGCTCAAATA